>OZ005740.1:107748064-108000956 GCA_963930735.1 Dioctria linearis | reverse complement strand
TATCTGTTATAATATTTCTTCTCAGAGAGGCAACACAAAATGAAGTTAATTTTTCCAAAGAACTTAGTCTTCCTGCAACGAGGGTACTTATATTTATTATCATATATCAAATAAAACTACTCATGAGCTGTATTATAGATAAACGAAGAGAATGCGATTGGAGATACTTCTTTTGTAACGGAAGAGATGCAGAGTAGCAACACGAGTGGAACTAACCAGATTCCAATTACTGAAGACTATGTTGAGAAAGTAGGACTTATCCAGTAGTGATGGTACTTTTTTTGTTTCATTTCAGATATAAATACTAATAAGCTTTTTAACAGATTTATGAAGACGGTCAGGTTAGGAGCGGTTCTCCAGAAGGGCAAGAAAAAGAATTGGGCATGCAGCCTGAAGATGAACGAATAACAGACTTACCCTGTGTGGAATCTTCAAATATTGTAAGTCATTTAAAAGATATTTATTTTTATTTTATAGGTACTTACCGCTTAGTAATAAAAACATATTTTATTTTTATTCAAAAGAATCTTTATTTAAGATATATTAATTTAAGAATTCGGATATCGCTTTAGTTTTTTTTTCACTAACTATTGTTCACGACTGACGCTAAGCTCAATACCTCTTCTTTATGTTAGAGGGGCACTGTAAATATAAAGAAAGCCTCGTATGAGCACACCCAAGCTCAGTGAGTATAAGGAATGTAAGTGAATCTTTCTCCTTAACAATAAAATTTAACATTAGGTAGACAAAAATAGGAATGGAAAACTGCTATACACATACGCACGCACATAAATCTTTTTTTTTTCTAAAAATTTTCATATTTCAAAAATTATGATATTAGTGTAAGAAGACCGAAGAAAGAAAAAACCTTTTAATTTAAAAGAATGCATGGAAAGTTCAGAAGAGGATGAATTAACTGACGAAGCGGTTAAGGCACGAAGACATTATGAGAAACTACAGAAATTAAGAGCTGAAATTATAAAGCAAAATAAAAAAGTAAAGCGTCTGCATCAGAAATTAAGAAACAATTAAAAAAAATTACAAAATTAAGTGTATTGTTAGAACATATGAAGGAAAAGAATTTAATTAGTGAAGATTTAAGTGACAATTTGAGCGAAATACTTGGTCCTAACTGGAACATATTTCAGAGGCAAGTTCTGAAGAGGCAAGGAAAATCTGCTTGACCCTAAAATACGTAAGTTTGCACTAAATTTAAGTTTTCTGTCACCCAATGCATTCAAGTATATCAGAGAGCATTTCGGTAATTGTTTACCTCATTCAAGAACACTTCGCAGGTGGTATGAGAACATTTACTGCAAAGCTGGCTTTACAAAGCAATCTTCCTTGCTATAAAATAGTGTTACGTGCCACAAAGTGAATCAAGCGACATCTGTTAGGAATGGAAGCAACTTTAGGTTAGTGTCATCTTAGTAAACTTTGGGTTCGGAGAACGGAATATTCAGGAAGGTTCTAGGATAATTCGTAGAGTATAAATACGGCGCTCTGACAGCTAGGAGGCGAAGTATTATTTCAGACAGCGAAGTGAGAAGTGAACGAAGTAAACTATTTGGATTGCGATAATTAGAAGTACAGTACTAGCGATAAATAAAGAGTTGATTTGATAATTATTTGTGAATTTGTGAGAGTAAACAGTAAAGTTAAATAAAGAAAGAACTTTTGAATTATATCTGAAATATTGTGTTTTAAATAACGAACTAAGGCCACGCTCGTAACAATATGATTGTGTTGAGGCTAAGAAAAATGAAGAGAAGCTTTTTGTAAATGTGGTATTTGATGAAATCCACATAAGGCAACACATTGATTAGGACGGACAGGAATCTTATGGCTTTGTAGATGTTGGTAATGGAACGGGGAATCGAGAGATAGCAACACAAATTTTAGTGTTTATGGCTGTCTGCATAAATAGATCGTGGAAAATTCCTTTAGCTTTCTTTCAAATAGTCTCTCTAACGGCTGATCAAAAGAAACATTTTATTTTATTGTGTTGCGAGCTTGTCCTTCTGACAGGTGCGGAATTTGTGGGCATAACGTTTGATGGCACATCCGTGAATCTCTCAGCGGTCAAATTTTTAGGTTGCGATATTAAGGAACTTCAATCAAAGACTTCCTTCAATGGCAGCAGTCAAAAACACTTTGTGCATCCTGACCCATTCCATATGGTTAAGCTAATTAGAAATGCTTTTGGCGATTTTAAGCTGTTTATAAATACGTCATACAAGGAAATAAAATGGTCCTATCTAGAAAGCTTACTTAAGTTGCAGGAAAAAGAAGGTCTGCATTTAGGTAATAAACTGAGAGGGGCGTACATCTACTTCATGCAACAAAAGATGAAAGTAAGGCTAGCAGTGCAAACCTTTAGTAAATCGGTTGCCGACGCTCTAGACTTTTTCAGAGAGGTACTTAAACTCTCTGAGTTTGCTGGAAGCAAACCACTGTCCCAATTCATCAGGATATTTAATGATGTATTTGATGTATTAAACAGTCATAAAGTTAGCACATATGAATATAAAAAGAGAGCACTCTGTGCTAACAACATCGAACATGTGCAAAGTTTCGTCAAAGGGGCAATTATATTCATCTCTGGGCTTAAGCTTCCCTGTGGAACCCTTTTAATAAATTTAACCAGAAAGGTAGGATTTACAGGCCTAATAATATGTATAAAAATATTGATATCTTATATATCCGATTTATAATAACCAAAGAGCTTAAATTCGTTCCCCTATACAAACTAAATCAAGATCATATTGAGCTATTTTTCAGTTCCATTCGGATGAATTTGGGGCGAAATAACAATCTGTTAGTGAAACAATTTATCTCGATATATAAAAATCTTCTGGTACGATGCACTATACGAGAAGGAGGAATAGGAAATTGTATCCCTCAAGAGTATATACAAGTTTTGAATGTTCCCAAATCCTCTAACGCTAACATTGACCCCGAAAAAGAAATTAACAACATCACTGATTATTATCGATGAAGATTGGTACATTTTAGATAATATGGCCGTGGATCAACAATTTTTAGATGAACATAATTACGCAACATATCCCACAAGATTGATGGATTATACAGAGCACGTTGTTCACTACATACCTGGTTTTGTTGTTTTTAAAATAAATAAGACTCTCTGGCGAGCCTTCAAGGGAATTTTTTCTACTTTTTCTCTTATCGCTTACAAAAGCAAGGTTTTCTCCAAACACCCTCATTTTCTGAATAGTACTAGTACTATTTTGGAAAATCATTATTTCCTGAAAATTTCAATAGAAGTTCAGCAACATTTTCTTGGAAAACCATTGTTTGAAAATCAATGCGCACACATGCAGAGTAACGGACATTATAGCTCTCTTCTCAAGTTAATAACTGAAAAATATTTACAGACCAGGTACTTTTATTTGGCCAAAAAAATTTCTGAGAAATGCTCCATTCGGCAAAAACTTAATAAACTAGTACATTTCAAAGGTATGTAGGTAATCTAAAAGTACAATTAGAGATAAAAAGCCAAATTTTTTAATCATCCAATATAATATAGTTTTATTCGCAACTTTTTTTTTTAACATCAGATGCCAAGAGCAATAGAAGCTAAAAGGCCACTGGGGTCTAAAATGAGGTACACGATTCGTCCAGGAGGCATTTACAAATATTTATTTTGTTTACTGTATTCTGGGGATACGTGAACCTAATTCTCCTAACTCTAACCTGCCCGTGGTGGTCCCTGGAAACAAGTCAAAATGTGCATACGCAGAAAAGAGAACCCATTTTAACTTGGCTAAAGAGAAGGAGGACCTATTCTACTTTGCTCAATATGCACAATAATTATATGAACATACATATAATATTCTCTATCAAGTCAGTTATTCATAAAATGCACATCGAAAGTCATAATGAGTAAAATAGAATAGAGAAATAACAAATTCAAATACATATTAGGGCTTTGTACTTTTCCCTATGCTTATACCGCGAATAGTTTTTTTTTGTTTGTTTTTGTTTTGAAAACTATTCGAACCACGGCGATAGAAAATTATAATCCTTCAACTATTTAAAAAAGTTTCAACCACTAAATTATGCTCCTCTCTGAAAATATCGTAGTTTACGACTTCCATGACTAAACAAACACATCGATACGATTCTACTACATCAAGAAAAATGTTTGAAATTTTCTTCCTCATAGCCTATCCTGTTTGTTATATAGTCTAAGTTTCTTTCACGACCAAACCGTGTTTTTATTATTCAAGTCAAAGCTAATCAGATTTAAAAAGCAGAAAATATTTTACAAGTCATAAATATTTTAAAAAGGTTCTTGATATCTTGTCGGCTCGCTATCTCAAAGTGCATTTTGAATAAATAGGTCGCCACAGCTGTATTTATTGTTTTTTTTAACTATTTGTAAAATATTCTTTCTAAAATTGTAAATAAATTGTCTTTCCCACTACAGCACCTACTTTTATCAAAATAACAAACATTTACCAATATTTCATTTTCAGCTTATTATTGAACAAGTACCCTAGATGAATGTTAGATGAATGAATTGCGTATGGTCACCCATCTGCGAAAGTTTGATTTCTGAAGTAGTTTTTCGTATATATCTCTAGAACGGTTAGTCGTACAGCAAAAAATGATATAAGAATTTCATAGGATTTTATATTCTGAAGAAATTTTCAGTACAATAAAAACGTCCAGGACTGATCGCTTTCTTAGTATATGTAAGAAACCAAAATTTTAATATGGCAACACCGATTTACCCGATTTATTCTATTTTTGAAACTTTAGTTACTATTGCTATGAAAGCACCATGTACCAAATTTCCGCTCTCTACGTCCATGCGTTCTCAGGCAGTGCCCAAATATGTAATGGAAAAATAAATGTTTGTATGGCAACCCTACGAAGTAGTCGCCCGATTCTCTTAAAAGACCTGTGTGCAAAATTTCAGCCCTCTGAGTGAACGCGTTCGCGAGTTATCGTGCGGATGGGCGGACAGATGGACGGACCGGCATGCAAAAAGCAAAATAACTTTTAATTTTGTGCATGGGTGTCCAATCCATTTTGCTCAACCATCATTATTTCGAGGTGTTACACTGACAAACTTAGTATACCCTTTAGATTTTATATAAGTTGTAAAAAGAAGCAAATTCAATATTACTAAATTTCCCCATAAAACAATGTAAATATTTTTCTTTTTAACCCCCTTTCAATTTTAGTTTCACCTAGGGCCTTTATGCTAGAGTAGATTTTATTACAGAACAAAAACAAAAGTGACACCTAGGATATACCGAAATGTAACTATATGTTAGAAATGAGGAAATCATCACGTTCTGAACGGAAAATTATATGGTATGTGCTTGTACACGCAATGGCCTCTCCTTCAGTTTCTTTCTGGTAGGGTTAGCTTTTTCTTTTGCATACCCATATATGAATTCCAGCATTCTTCCCTCTATTAAAACAACAAGAATCTTCGATGCACTTGATCTATGCACACAGGTATTTCAGTCAAGCAGCAGATACCAGCTAAAGCTTCAATGCTGAGTTGCGAACGCTCTGGAAATCTGACTCGGCTATCTTTTGATAGTTCATGTGGAATACAGGAGAAGAAGTTAGGCAATGCGCCTTGGTCCCACAAAAGGTGGGGTTGAAATCATTTTGACATATGATATTAAGTTCCAGGCCCTGATGAAAAATCGAAGTTTCGACCTTGTGGTGGGTAGGCCGGTCCGCCATTTTAGATTAAAGGTACAGAAATTTTTTTTGTCCTACGACAAAAATGTCTCATACAAATTTAAAGAACACTAAATTCCTTAAATTTTTCTGTATATGCACGTTTTTTTTAAAGTTTGATGTGTAATAAGTAACAGCGGAAAGCTGAACAATCTTCCAAAAAATTGTGCAATTTAACCTTTGCACGGAAAATTTTGTAAAAATGATAATATTAATAACATTATAATTTTTTTATAAATGATAGTACTAATAAATAATATCATAACAATAACATGTAATTCTGGAATACCTTAAATTTTCTAACGACGAGCGTGGGTTGATGATCTGTTGCTTGGTCAAGTGGATAAATCGATCTTTCTCAACGCAGATGAAGTTGTTGCGACAAAATTCGTAAAAGTGCTTATCCAATTGGAAAAATACGGCCCTACAGCCAAACTATGGGTGCAGTATTTTGAAATGGTCACCCTAGTAAAAATGTCATTGCAGCTGAGCGAATGGCAAACTGGCAACTGCATCTTGACACTGTTCAAAGAATGCTTCCCTATTTTCATGAAACTGGACTGGACTCGTCGGACAGAAAAAATGATTATAACCAATTTTATAGGATTTCTTATTCTGAAGAAGTTTTTGGTTCAATAAAAATGTCTACGACTGATCGTTTTCAAAGTATATGTAAAAAACCAAAATTTTTATATGGCAACACCAAGAAGGGGTTTCCCGATTTAGTTCCTTTTTGAAATTTTATTTGCTATTAGTATGAAAACCCAATGTACCAAATTTCAGCTTTCTATGTCGACGTGTTCTCAGGTAGTGTCCAAATATATCGTGGAAAACGACATTTTTGTATGGCAACCCCACGAAGGAGTTGCCCGATTTGTCTCATTTTCGAACTTAATTTTACTTTTTTTTTAATGTCCACGTACAAATTTTCAGCTTTCTAAGTGAATGCGTTCTCGAGTTATCGTGCGCACGGACGGACGGACGGACGGACGGACGGACGGACGGACGGACGGACGGACGGACGGACAGACGGACATCCAAAAATCGACATAAAAAAAATTTAATGCGGGGGTGTCCAATCCATTTTGCTCTACCAGCATTATTTCTGTGCGTTACAAACGGAATGGCAAACTTAGTATACCCTATAGATTTCATCTAGGGTATAAAAATGAACTCGGCTGAATACCTCAAATTTATGACAGAAAACTGTTTTCCGATTAGGCGCACGGACAAATTTTAGTCCAGACTTTGGTTTGACATGACCATCGGGTAAACTTTGATGCAGATGATGCATAGCTCTGGAGGCCTCACTCGTGGGCGCGGAATCAGTGACAGCGTACTGAATTTTAGGAATGCTATCTTTGCACAACTTTTGCGACTCGATTGAAGAATATTGTAACGTTCATCTGGACATATTAGAGCAACATGTCGATACGAGGACTTCACGCGTCACTCGAGATGATCAACACTTGAAAAAAATATTACTTTGGCTTTCTCAGCATTCGCCCTTCTTGGAAATTGATTCACTTCTTTCCATAAGTACTGGAGATGAAAAGATAAACTGACATTTGTCCTGAAAATATTGAGTGAAAGTGGTTACCGCATATGAAAAATACGAATCCATCATGTTCAAACGCAAGGATAAGGTCATGCGGTTGGCAGCAATCAACAGTAGCATAAAAAACGGTGCAGGAACAGTTCCCATTAGCCCACTAATGCTGTCCCAGAGAAGGTGCATCGCGAAGAGATCTGATGACGAGATGAAGGCTTACTTTGTATTCGATTTTGCTCCATTCATCGATCTTTCAGTTATGCTGTCAGCAGGGTTATCCAAAACCAATATATACATTCGCAGACTGGGGAGAAGAAAAACTGCTGAAAGATTGTATTCCTCGGCTGTGACCCGACATCATCGCTCTTCAACCAAGAAAAAACAAAATTTTCTTCACTTGTCGGAAAAACAAAGAGCTCAATTTACCCAATACCGTCAGTAGCATCTGCAAATATTAGAATTCCAAACGAGAAAACATCGCAGACGCATGGAGTACATTTTCTCATTGCTCTGTATGGTGGCAGCATGGAAGAGGAAATCTTGGCAGAAGTCCTAATTTAACCTAGCTTCATTATCAAAAAAACAAAATAACAAATCCATCCGGCTGGGACTGGCAACTGGTAGCAATGGACTCACTCCAGTACCAATGTCAGAGAAACTTAATCCAGATACCTTATTAAAGGATGCGGTGGAGGATGTGGCTACAGGAAACGTGAGTAGAAGTGCTCTGTTCTATGCTGATTCTGCAATGGCGAATCATCGGAGAATGCATGAGATGTCATCAAAGCGACGACGAAGATGAGGCAATGACATGGAGGGAAGCCCAGATTCTCAGTGCGGATAACTGTTGCTTAGAGGATAACACTAACGGAGACATTCATTAAGGCATCAACACCGACCGACCCGGAACATCAAAAAGGAAGAAATAATAATTATCATCATTATGCATGAATAGCAACAAATGATTTGTTAAAATGAGAAAAACGCGAAGTTAGACTATTTTTTGGAAGAATATTCACGCTTTCGCCGCTACACATCAGACTTTAAAAAAACTGTTTATACAAAAAATCTAGGGAATTTAGTCCCTTTCAAATTTGTATGAGACATTTTTATTGTAGGATCCACCGTTGAGTAATTTGTTTGAAAAGAAAAAGAAAACAATTTTTTTCATCGTAACTAAAGGTGTTCCGAAACGCTCTGGTAAAATGCCAGATACCTGCGAATTTTTGTGGGCAGATATCTGTCTTACTGATTACACACGGACCAGATATTCGGTCAGATTTCATCTGACACAGAGTTGTCAGAGAGTTTTCGGTCAGTTTTTTGGCATGCGTCTGTCTTCATTGATTACACGACCTGTTCGTTTTCATCTGATAAAATACTGGTTTTATTTGTCAAAGACAACATAACATGCAGTTCATTGTTCAAAAATGGCTCCTAGAGAAAGGCTGCTTTTAGTATGTATAGTCTATTTTGGACAAGTGAAAAAGTGGATGTTGTTCGATTTCGGTGATCAAGCTCATTGTTTCACCACTGGTCCATGTTGACTCCGGCTTGTTTTCATCTGCCATTCTGTTAATTATATATATTTATGCTATTTATATACTATGGATATACTCCTGGTAGATATAATAATGTATAATTATATAATAAAATACAAACCTTATATAAGCCTGTCTCCTGCTATTTGTTCTACATTCCTATCACTACGTGCACAAAACTATTTTTTTTAACAGGTAAACTGGACAGATATCTGTTCAATTCCAAAATTTACTGGGCAGATTGGCAGGTGGTGTTGGAAATTTGCCAGATAGAAAAAGTGGCTGATTAAATGTGCGACAGACGTCTGGACATTTTTGAGTGCCAGATATCTGTCTATATCTGCCACCGTGATTACACGTATCTACCCACAAAAATGGGCAGATATCTGACATTCTGCCAGATCGTTTAGGTCCTAAACGACAAGGCACCAATGTACCTAAAGCCATATGGACTGCCGGAATCGCACAAGAATGAGATTCACCGGCAGGTTCAAGAAATGCTTGAAACAGATGTCGTACGGCATAGCGTGAGTCCTTGGAACTCTCCATTTATCCTCGTGCCCAAAAAGGCAGACAGCCAGGGTAAAAAGCTTTTGCGTTGGGTAGAATTATGTCTAAGTGGATAGTTAGTTTGAATTATTGAATTTTTAAAGTATCCGAGTTACTCTTAAGGTATTTCTTAGAAAACTATGCTCTCAATTTTGACCAATTGGAGGTCTTATTCGAGGAATTTTTTTTTACTTTTTGCTTAGGTTAGATGCCGATTAGGTATTATTATAATTAATAATACCTATATAGATCTATTGTTACGCGCTACAAAAAGACACAAACGACATCTGTTGGAAATAGAAACAACTTTAGGTTAGTGACATCCTAGTAAATTTTGGGTTTGGAAAACGGAATATTCAGGAAGGTTCTAGGACAATTCGTAGAGTATATATACGGCGCCTCTCACACCCAGGAGGCGAGTGTTATTTCAGACAGCGAGGTGAACGAAGTAAACTATTTGAATTGCGATAATTAGAAGTACAGCACTAGCGATAACTAAAGAGTTGATTTGATAATTGTTTCTGAATTGTGAGAGTAAGGTTAAATAAAGAAAGAGCTTTTGAATTATATCTGAAATATTGTGTTTTAAATAACGAACAAAACACAACGCTCTTAACAACTGGTGTCAGAAGTAAAATAAAATCGCGAAATAAGGTGGTGGCATTTGACTTTGAAACTCAAAAAGTGATTAATTTGGTGAAATCGGGTGAAACTTTCCTTCTTTAAGTGAAAATTCCGATATATAATTTTATATTAAAGTGTGAGTGAATTATGAAAGTATGGGACGCAAACTAGAGGAGCTTCGGAATTGAAATTGGGGTTATTGCAAACGGACAAGTCAAAAGAAAGTTCTAGTCGAGCGAAATAGACAGGCTTTGATAGAGGAAGAAAAGAATCCTGAGACATTCGTTATCGAGGAAGAACCAGAAGCTGAAGATAAGCCTGCGATGAACACAGAACAGCTTTTGGGTACTTTAATGACCAAAATGGAGCTTTCAACCCTGCAGGTGAAGAATGCTCTTGAGGAACGAAACAATTCTCTGGAATCCCGTTTAGATGAGCAGAAGCAATCCCTGGAGGAACAAAAGAATTCTATAGAAGACCGTTTGGACGATCAGAAGAATGCTCTTGAGGAACAAAAGAATTCTCTAGAAGCGCGTTTGGACGAACAAACGAATTCTCTGGAAGCCCGTTGGGATGAACAAACGAGTTCTTTGCAGAATTGTCTAGAAACCTGTTTGGACCAACAGAAGAATTTTGTTAAAAATTCATTAGACGAACAAAATGTAAAAAGTTAAGGAATCCAGCAGAAAGTGATGGAAGTTCAACAACAAGTGTCGGAATTGCAACAAAATGTTACGGAGAAGGTTGATAACTTTAAAGCAGAATTGTAGAGAGTGAAGCATCGACAATCTCGGCACGAAGAAACTGAAATATCCGATGCAAGCAGAATAAAACCTCCAATATTTGATGGACAAAATTCGTGGCATATTTTCAAGCGACAATTCGAGGCAGCTTCCGAAGTAAACGGATGGAATGATGCAGACAAAGCTACTGCTCTGGTTTTAGCAATTCGAGGACCCACGTCAGAGCTTTACAAAATATATCGATTGAAAGGCAACGTGATTACACTTCATTAGTACAGGCGATAGAAACACGTAATGGAGATGAGCACATGCAGCAAGTATATCGCCTGCAATTACGCAACAGGATTCAAAAGCACGGCGAGTCACAACAACAACTGCAGGCTGATGTGGAAAGATTAGCTTATCTTTCATACTCTAGAGTAAATGCTGATTTCCTTAATGAAGTGGCAACAGAAGTATTTGTGAATGCCATTGCAGATCAAAATTTACAACAAGCACTAAGGCTAGCAGGAAAGAAGTCAACGGCAGAAGCGCTAGGATATGCATTAGCATATGGTTCTGCTAGACAAGCTTCTCGGAGTGCAGTACTGGTGAGAGAAATTTCGGTGGAGGAATGTACTTGCAACAAACTGCAGTCATCGGAAAGCACTCCGTCACATGATATTCTTCGATGCTGGAATTGTAATAGACCGGGACACCTCCAAAGGGACTGCAGAAAACGCCGACGAATGGAAGCACCAGAAGACGGGCAAACATATCGAGTTGGGCAGCAGACTCGCAACAGGATACCGTCATCAGAGAGCACTCGTTCGCATGGTTTCCTTCGATGCTGGAAATGTAGTAGACTGGGACACCTTCAAAACGACTGCAGGAAACGAGGACGAGTGCAATTAACAGTAGAGGAAAGGGCCAAATGGCGAGCTAGAGAGCTAGCTATTCGTGGAGAGACTAGACTGCAACCTCATGAGTTTGAAATCCCACACCGCAAAGGATGTATCCACGGAAATGCAGAAGCGTTCGCACAACGTCCATCCAATCCTGAATGGAAACATTGCGGACGGATGGAAGAACAACATGACGATGACTACGATGACGACGACAAAAGTTGAAAGAAGATAGGAACGAAATCCAAAAACAGTTATAACTACGATGATAGCAGTAAAAGGGAGAAAGGAAAGAAAGCCAAAGACGAGGACAATGAAAGAAAGAAAAGGACGAAGAGTAAAGGGTCTAAAAATGCTGAAAATGACGATGGTAGGGGTATAATGAATATAGGAAAAGGTAAAGACAAAGGTTCTGACCATGATGATGATAAGAAGCACAAAGGTGACAGTAACAGTAATCGATATTTATTTTGGGGATAAAATTATTGAAACAAACCACCGAAATAATGTAAAAACCACTACTTTATTTACTCTATATGTTTAGTTTATAAAATTTCGCCGCGTTCTTAACCTATCGAAGGTTTACTCAAAACTCGACATTTCCTCAAGCTCAGGCTGTCTCGAAACCTTCCCAATCATTTCGCGATACTGGCACTCACCTACTTTCATGGCATTGCTTAATTAATTTTTGTTGATTTGTGATTTCAACAATTAGGCATCGATACATTACAGTCGCTTCTTAATGGCAACATAATTGTGTGACCATTATTTATCTAGGTTGCGTGTGCTTGTTTTGTAATATTCGATCGACCTCTTAAACTGATTTACATTACACATTAATTTCGTACTTATTTCTTATACATTGTTTACATCACATTCCTCCCCCCTTTGAAGTGGAGGCTGTGGCTTTTGAAGTTTTTTATACATTCTTTGTACAACTTTTTCCTGGAAAACTTTAAGTGCCTTGTGAAAGGAAATGAATGAAATGAGATCCCGGGAGAGCCCGAGTTAGTGAATGCCTAAAATTTTTAATTAGAAAACATTTCGTTATTTTAGTTTGACATATCTATAAAAGTTATTGCTAGGTGAAATTAAACAATCTTTAAAATTATAATAGATACATATGTATACATGTTTTTAACTAGAAAATTACTATTGGAAAAGTTTGCTGCTTGTATTAAATACCTACTATTAAATTTTAGTTTATTATACCTACATGTTTAATTTATTTGTAAAATATGTAGTATGTTATATTTTAAAACATAACTTTTTTTTATAACTTGTATACAGGAATTGTATCTGACTTGTGTATTGTCACAAACATAGATGTATAATATTTATAATAAATTGAATCGGTTTGAAATATGCTTATGTATATGTAGACAGTCCAAACATAACTTTTCTTTTTATTATATCAATCAATGTATTGTACAAATTTTGTTTTTTCTTATCATTAACTGCTCTATTTTTATTTAATAAATTAAATTATCTATGGGACATTTTTCTGTAAAATACGTACATAATTATATTATACATATATTGAGAAATATAGCCAAAGTTTACCGACTGCGTTTCAAAGCAATATCACAAGCAACCACGCTAAAGATTTTTGTTTTTGTTTGTATATTATTACCTCGAGATATTAATAGAAATGTGCTCTATTCAGAAAGTTCAAATTTTTTCAGTAGGTACTAAAAAAAAATGTTTTACTTAAACAATTTCAAAATCGCTTACGTTTGTCTTGCTAGGTTTTTCTTCTGGACGAAAAAAATTTACTGTGGGGGTTGTTAGAGGGATCGTTGGTTTACTAATGTTACTTGTGAGTGCGTCACTGAAAACAGTTTCACGGATTAGACACGCTGGATTTCCTTATTAACACTTCTGACTTTTGGGTTATCAGTTTCCTGCATTTCAAATTGACCTTTTATTTTGGGCGTTTTCCGGTGGATAGTAGGAAATTGCTTTTGAAAATGTGTGTTTTTTTTGCTCAACTCTTTAAATTTTACTATTTGTATACCCTAGATGAAATCTAAAGGGGTATACTAAGTTTGTCATTCCGTTTGTAACACCTCGAAATAATGATGGTAGAGCAAAATGGATTGGACACCCCCGCATAAAATTAAAAGTTATTTCGATTTTTGGATGTCCGTCTGTCCGTCCGTCCGTGCGCACGATAACTCGAGAACGCATACACTTAGAGAGCTGAAATTTTGTACATGGACTTTAAAAAAAAATAAAGTAAAATTAACTTCGAAAATGAGACAAATCGGGCAGCTCCTTCTTGGGGTTGCCATACAAAAATTTCGTTTTCCGTTATATATTTGAACACTGCCTGAGAACGAGTCGCCGTAGAGAGCTGAAATTTGGTACATGGTGTTTTCATTGCACTAGCAAATAAAATTTCAAAAAGGGACTAAATCGGGCAACCCATTCTTGGTGTTGCCACATAAAAAATTAGGTTTTTTATGTATACTGTGGAAACGATCAGTCCAAGACATTTTTATTGTACTAAAAACTTCTTCAGAATATGAAATGCTATAAAATTGGTTATAATCATTTTTTCTGTCCGACGAACCGTTCTAGAAATATATGCGAAAAACCACTGCAAAAATCAAAATTGCTCAAATGGGTACCCATACGAAATTTCATACGGGCATTCATCTAGGGTATCATAAGAATTGGTCTTAGACCAATTCTAGCTTTTTCACTTGTTACTATTAAAATTATCGCAATAAGGCAGACTAAAACACTCAGAATAATTGTGTGGTTCCTATAATAGCCTCTATGGGTTTTTGACTCTCGGTCGGTTTTTCACTTTTTCGATTTTATGTAAAAAGTTTTTAAGGCTGAGTTTCTGTTCGTCGAAATGTATTTTGTGATTTTGGTGATCAATTAACTATAATTTGTTTGGTAAAATCCCTGTTTGTAGATGTGGCATTTCATTTATTTGTAATTCAAAGTTTAGTTTAGGTATTAGCTCGATTTGTTCGACAGAGATATTCTGCACAATGGTGTTGGTAGTTGTGAGTAGAACATTGCCAATTCTCGTTTGACAATTTGGTTTCTAGATTTAGTATACCTTTTCTATTCATATTAATACCTGGCAGGAGAGATCTAAATTTAATAAAATAACTAAAAGGCGGGTAATAATATAATATAGGTATTTCAACTAAATGAAAAAAATATATAATAATACTTATGCGTGGAATTTCTTTAATCTGTTCAAATGAACCGCTTTCACCTTTCGACCTATCTGAATTTTTAAATTTACAGGGGAGGTTACTTCCTTTACTTCATATGGTCCGATCCAAATAGGTGATAACTTATTATTTTTGCCTTCGTTTTTTAAAAGGACTAAGTCACCAGTTTTGAATAACTCTTCCCGAAGGGTTCTGTCTTAATATTTTTTCGTTATTTCCTTGCTTTTTATTATATTTTTCCTGGCAATATTATGGGCTTGTTGGGTTTTATTTCTTAGGATATAAAAATAATTTTCATGATCATAAATTGGCTCTGGTTTGCGTTTAAGGTTCGTGGGCAGGTCAGTTGTAAAACCAAAAAGACGGTCCATGGGAGTCAGACGTGTTGAAGAGTGTTTGGTGTTATTACGTACATGGACGGCTTGCCGTAACCATTCATCCCAAGAGTGAGGGTTCTCATTCACGAAATTTCGCAAGTATTTCGTTAGTGGTCGATGAGACCTTTCCAGGGCACCATTCGATTGTTAATGGTACGCCGTAGTATTTATTTTCTGTATGCGTAGGAATTCACACAAGCGTTTGAAAAGTTCACTCATAAAATTCGTGCCTTGGTCTGTGATCAGTTCTTTCGGTATTCTGTACCGTGTAATAATCTTTTCGTAGAAAGTTTTTGCAACCGTAGCTGCTTCGCAATCTGGGAGAGCATAAGCATCCATGAAGCATGTTAGATCATCTTCGAATGTTAGTATATATTTGTTTCCAAGGGTCGTGACTGGGAGTGGTCCCACTATATCCAGGTACACTTTGTCGAAGGGCTTTTTCGCTGTATCAGGCAGTACCATTGGCATCCGGATTAGTTTACAATGTTTATTTGTTTGGCATTTAGGACAAGATTTAATGAATTTTGTTATATACTTTAACATATTCTTCCACCTGTACTTTCTCCGAATTCGGTGATAGGTTTTTGCAATCCCTTGGTGGCCCCCTAGTGGGTTTGTATGAAAGACTTTTAATATCTCATCAATATCTTTTTTTCAGTCAGAATATCATATTAAGTATTACCATCATTTATTTCCGATGTGTTGTAATTGTATTTTTCCAAATTTTCAAATAATTCTCTTGAATCTTTTTCAATGTTTACTTGTATTTCTTCTTGAACTTGAGATTGAGGGTTTAATGAGTCTTCTGTTTGCTGTTTTTTACTTTGCGACCGTGTGGTCACAAACATTGTAGTACCTTCTTGAGGGATTCGGCTTAAAGCATCGGCATTGCAGTTTGTTCGGCCTGGTTTGTACTTTATCTCATAATTATACTCCGATAATTTGTGATGAAACCGTATTAAGCGTGACGTGGGATCTTTAACGTTGAACACTCCTATCAATGGCTGGTGATCCGTATAGACTGTAAGTTTTCTTCCAAGGAGGTAACATCTAAAATTTTTCACGGCCCATACTATACCTAACAATTCTCTTTCTATTGTTGAATGGTGTCTTTCCGCTTTGTTGAGGGTCCGACTTGCGTAAGCTATAGGACGATCATGGCCGGAAAGTCCTTGCGATAATACTGCACCCAATGCTTCATTGCTGGCATCTGTTGTAACGATAAAGGGCTTTTTAAAGTCTGGATAAGCTAAGACTGGCGGCGTGGTAAGTGACCTTTTTAAGAGTTGGAATGCAGCTTCACTGTCCGATGTCCAAATGAATTTTTGTTTTCCCCGTAACAGTTTCGTTAGCGGCTCTGCGGTCTTAGAAAAGCCGGAAATGAACTTTCTATAGTAGTTGGCTAGTCCTAAGAAACTTTGCAATTGCTTTATGGTGGTAAGTGTTGGGAATTCTCGAACACATTTAATTTTCTCATTATCTGGAGCACAACCTTCATGGGAGCATTTGTGGCCTAAATAGACCACTTCCTTCCTGAGAAAATGACATTTTCCTGGTTGAAGCTTTAAGTTATATTCTCTTAATCTTTCAAAAATGTTGGTCAGTTTTTTTATATGGTCTTCCAAATTTTTCCCGTAGACGACAATATCGTCTAGATAAACAAAACACTCTGTAGGGTGCATTGGGATTTGATGGTATCCGCTAGCTAAGTCCAATGTTGAAAAATAGCGTGAATTTCCCAGTTGGTCCAATATGTCTTCAATTCTGGGTAGCGGAAATGCATCTCCGATGGTTTTTTCATTCAGTTTCCGAAAATCGACTACTATTCTCCATCGCTTTTCACCATTTGGGGCTGGTTTCTTAGGAACTACCAATAGGGGCGAATTCCAGGGGCTGCTACTTGGGGCAATAATGTGTTCATTTAACATATTCTTTATTTGTTTGTTAATTTCATTTTTATGAATATTTGGCAGTCTGTATGGTCTCTGATTGATAGGGGCTTGATCACACGTCATGGGGATGTTGTGAGAAGTAACGTTAGAAAATGGTAGTTGTTCTCCTTCTAAATGAAATATATCACTATATGCTTCACACAGTTCCTTTTGCTGCTTTTCTTTCCACGGTATTATGTGTTTGGTCTAATGATATTTCTTTTTCCAGTCGCTGAAAACGTTGTCTTTCTGATATCTTTGCATCACTTATATGTTTCTTCTCCAACTTGTAAATATTGAAGTTTCGTAACGATTCAAGCTTTGGCTCCACATTTGGTAAAATAATTTCTTTCTCAAGTGTATTTATCATACTAAGTCTTAATTTCCCATTCTGTGGCCTAATTAAACTATTAGCTATAAAAACGCCAGGTATAGTTTCCTGAGAGGGACATAACATTTCATCATCACAGCTTATTGCAGGTATTTCTAATACCATTTCTGATCGCGGAGGGATATGCGTCGTATTGCTGTATGAATCTTGAGTGATTGTCTCTCTATGCTTCTGAGGGGCTGGCAAGCTTAATGCTGTAAGAAGTGGATGGAAAGTACTAGAAACTACTTCGTTTCTGCTAGATGACAAGCAATCTTTTGTATTACTTCTTTCCTTAAATGAATTGCGTAACTGGTTAACTTCACCTTTACATAAAAAAGGAATTTTTAATTCGGTTGAGTTGTTACTATTGCCAGGGAAATGCAACATTCGTTCAACTGTGAGAATGTTTGCTTTGCCCCATATGAAGTTGCGTCCTAATATACCATCAAAAGGAATCGAAATGTTTTCCTGGCAGATATTAAATTCGCAATTTAAGCCCTTACCTATCAGAAAAATACCTTCACAAACCCGAAGGGTGAGATCAGTGCCACCGTACAAGCCTTGTAATTGAATAACCTTCTGTTGATTCACAAATGTATGGTCAGATAAACAATTTCTTTTTAGAATACTTACTTCGGCTCCCGTATCAACCAAAAGCTTAACCTTACCTATTCTAGATATATTCAAGGGAAGTTCAATTATTGCTTCATTTACTGTTAGCGCATTTTTTTGCAGTGAGATTATAGTATTAGAAACGTTAGGATAATTTGAAATTTCTTTGTTGTTGTTAATAGTTTTATTTTCTTTACTTGAAACTTCGTACTTATCGGCTAATTCTTCAAATTCTCCACAATGAATATTTTTGCACCCATATGTAGAAGTTTTAGCCATTGGGCGCAATAGGCTAGCCCGTTTTAGTTTCCCTAATGATTTTGGTTTTTACTGTGTTTTTCCTCCCAAGATTTTTTTGCGTAGCAGTCAGCTACGGAATGTGAGAATCTAGCACACCAATCACATTTTGGTACGGTTGTTTGTGCTCCATTTCTGGGGAACTCTTTCTGCTTCATTTGTTGTATATTATTTAATTGACATGATTCTTGAGAGTGTCCGTAAGCACGACAAGCGTGACAGAATTGTGAGCGTCTTCGGGTGCGACACTCAGAAAAAAGTATGGCCAAATCTTTTACAGAAATCACATTTTTTTAACTGTTCATGCCTTTCTTTCTCAGATGTTTTCGCTGATGAAATATGAAAATTGGTCCTATTGTGTGATGGATTTTGAATTTGCTCAGATAATTTTGAATATACATTTACGGAAAAAGTGTTTAAGACTGGAGAGGGATTAAAGTTTAGAAAAGGGTGTGTGACCAGATTTTTTGGGGTAGCGTCTTGTGACAGCTGAAAATTTGCTTCTAAGAAACCTCTTAGTTGCCTCACTTCATCTTCGTTAAATTGCTGGCATGCAGATGATGAAGTCTGCCAGTTTGTACTTATTTGTCGGCTCTGAATTTGACGATCTTCAATTTTTTCAACTTCTGTAGCCATTTTTTAATTCATCTAGTGAATTACTCGTTTTTCCTATTATCACTTGACGAATATTAGGGCTGATAATTCCCGTTTTAAACGTGTAGCATGCTTCTTCCTCAACTTCTTTTAAGAGCGCTTCATTTCCTATCGGATATTTAGAATTTATTGCACGTTTACATTCAACAAGCATCATATGTAATTTCGTACCAAACGAGCCTACTGTTTCGTTGTGAATTTGAATACAACGACGTATATTGCTTATGATGTCATTAATTCAGTTACTTGGCTTAAACGCAGTTAAAAGTAAGCTCTCTAACTCATCTACCGATTCGATTTTTAAGTACTTAACCAGATCATAAGCATCTCCCCTCAGTTTTGTTTTCAGTAGGGGTATCAACAAGCTTTTTTCTTCGGAGGAGGTCAAAGAATTCTCTACTTGCTTGCAACAATCGAGAAAAATAAGTAATTCGTTTGAATTATAATTTCTTTGCCCGTGAAATACAGGTACGATGTTATTGACCAGCTTGGAAATTTTTTCTAGTGACAAAGTGGCCATATTATCAATACAAATATTTAATTTCTGAACAAGATCAGGGTTTGTTTGGGCTCGTGTTATCGTTTCTGCAGTACTTAAGCTGCAATCACTGAGCTGAATGGGGACTGTTATTTGGTCACTTTGAACTTGAATAGGTAAGTCGTCGCTTCTAGCGGGATTTAATGGAGCTTCAAACACCTCATCTAATTCGGATTCCAGAGTTAGGGAATCAATTATGTCACAAAATCGCGCAAATTCTGGAGTTTGAGTAGTATTCAGAAAACGCTGACGTCGATTTCGTGCACCTAGATTTTGAATCTTCGAACTGAATGACATAAGTAATAATACGAGAAAAAAAATGCTGAACGAGCAGTTTAATTAAATTAAATCATAACACCTTAATTGCTTGTGCTATTTGTTTATCGGTTGGCGTCTTAATTTTTTTTTGTTTATGTGTACATACATACATCATGTGTACATTAAATGATTATATTTTCTTTTTCTTTTTTTAGACGTGTACATAAATCATGATGTGTACATTCAAACATTTATTTTTTTGATTCTAGTGATATGTGATATACCTATTTCCTAAATTTGTAAATTTGCCAATTGTAATGGATATTTATTTATATATACACATAATATAATAATAAGCCTAAATCTATACCAATTCCGTTCTCCGACTCACTCTTTAAAATGGGTTGATGGTTTGACCTCCTTATGGTATATTATCCGGCCTTGCCTTTGTGTATTCTGGATCTTCTCTTTTTTTTTTTTTTAATATCGGGTTACACCAGTGTGAAACTTTCCAAACTTTTCACTTAAGATTTTATCACATTGATTGCTATTTGGTAATAACTGATAGCAGATATTTTTTATACTGATTTTTTTTTTATATATTTTTTGTAAAATTTTTTTTTGTAGAACACAACTGTTATGATATGTATATATGTATATATACTTTTTCACGCACTTTAACTTTTGCCTTCCAGTTACTGTTCAATAGGGAGTCTTATGTCGAAAATACCGGCTGCGCCAATTGTAATGGATACTTATTTTGGGGATAAAATTATTGAAACAAACCACCGAAATAATATAAAAACCACTACTTTATTTACTCTATATGTTTAGTTTATAAAATTTCGCCGCGTTCTTAACCTATCGAAGGTTTACTCAAAACTCGACATTTCCTCAAGCTCAGGCTGTCTCGAAACCTTCCCAATCATTTCGCGATACTGGCACTCACCTACTTTCATGGCATTTCTTAATTAATTTTTGTTGATTTGTGATTTCAACAATTAGGCATCGATACATTACAAGTCGCTTCCTAGTGGCAACATAATTGTGTGACCATTATTTATCTAGGTTGCGTGTACTTGTTTTGTAATATTCGATCGACCTCTTAAACTGATTTACATTACACATTAATTTCGTACTTATTTCTTATACATTGTTTACATCACAACGGCGATAAAAAGGGCAAGACAATTGAGGACAGAGGAATGAAAAACAATGATGATGAGGAAGATAAGAGACGAAAGAAAAATCAAAGCATGGAGGAGTGCTTCAACATGACATTAATCGAACATCTCAGGAAGGTAGTCAACAATAATCAGCGTTATTGGGATCGACATACTCCTATATTTCATAAAGGCCTGTTGTTCGGGTCGAACAATTTTAAGAAGTGGCAGTGTTACGCGCTACAAAGTGACACAAGGGACATCTGTTGGAAATAGAAACAACTTTAGGTTAGTGACACCCTAGTAAACTTTGGGCTTGGAGCACGGAATAGTCAGGAAGGTTCCAGGATAATTCGTAGAGTATAAATACGGCGCTTCTCACATCCAGGAGGCGAGTATTATTTCAGACAGTGAAGTGAACGAAGTAAACTATTTGGATTGTGATAATTATAAATACAGTACTAGCGATAACTTAACAGTTGATTTGATAATTGTTTGTAAATTGTGAGAGTAAAGAGTAAAGTTAAATAAAGAAAGAACTTTTGAATTATATCTGAAGTATTGTGTTTTAAATAACGAACAAACGCCACGCTCGTAACACTATTAAATGAATGTAAATGGATTTCAGTAAAGTTTAAAGCATCATCTTTAGTACACACCTTCAAAATCTGGTTGAGTCATAATCCCTCAACCGATCGCTTTAATGCCTTCAAGCGAGTTATTATAATTTCTATGGTGGCATTGGTCTAGGGTTGTAGGACCAAGAGATTGTCTCTTGGAGTATTTAGTTAGGGTTCATAATTAGCCGGGTTCGATGGAGTATACAGCGGATTTCTTTGTATGGGATGTGCGTCAAAAATATATATCTTTAGAAATAGGTAAAATAATAATAATAATACGTTAAAAATACATAATAGATTTGGCATAGTATATAATTTTGGAGCTCCGCTCTGCATCTGCCGATTTGAAAAATAAGAAGAAGAAATGCAAAGAAATTCAAATCACAAATTATATTATCAATATTCTTTTTTAATATAATGTTTTACTCATTTGTAAATTGTTAAATTGAAAAATAAAATAAATAAAAACAAAGTTTATCGCGCTAATTCGATCTATATTGCTTCTTTAATGTCATAAGTTTATCAAAGTCAGTTTGACAGTAGAATTAATTAAAGAAATGGCTGTGTGTCCGCAGTTTATAATGAATCATTGTAGACTAATGAGTCGTAAGTATTTCTTCATTAAGAGCGCTATGTGTCCAAGGCATTAATTAACAAAGTTGTCCCTACTCTTGCCTAATAACTTTTAACCCTGACTTTCTATGTCATAGCAATTTACCTAGTATCCTAATAAATACTTGTAAACCGAGTCTATTTTATTTATATTTTTATAATAATTATGATAATAGATCCTACACATAGTATTTTTCTTCTTTCGCGGTAGTTTTCTTAAGCCCGTCTCTTTATTAAACTCCTGGTATGATTAAGTCAAAATGAATTTATATCTTTATTTTTGGCCTCAGCCGTTTCCTTTGACAATTTTTTGATAGGCAGGAGTGCAAAGTCTATCACATCTGATCGATAGATAAGAATCTTGTGGTGTGATGCAAGCAGATGGTCTGACGGATATGTGCTAACAAGTAATCTAGCTGTTTCCGTAGCAAACTCTTCAGATTTCAAGGAGTTTATTTTATAACTCTTTGAAAGAGCTTTTAAAAATATCGCACACCTCTGTTCACCCTTGTTATTTCCGCTGAAATATCAGAGTTGCCGAAAAATTTCGAGGCGTATTACTGTTGTTAGAAGGGCGTGGGTTTTTAAATATGGTGTTTCTGATTATGTGTCCACTAACACATATGTACTAACAAGCAGACTCGCATCTCGTACTCACTGTGGCCTGTACTGCCATCAAAACCCCACTTTCTAATTAGGCTTAAGTTTTCAAAAGGCTCGGACACATTATCGATTAAATTTGGTTGTGACTGAACAATGCGCAAAGCGGTATGGTTTAAAAGACTTTGTAGCGCACTTTCCATGGAAGTTTCTGTTACCGTAATGTTACCGGGATAACAATTTAGTTTTGTTCGAACAATATAGCTATACGGCGGTAGCAATTTTTATTTATTAAATGTTTAACTAACAAATACTGGTGTTTAGTAAATTTTGCATCGGTCCATCGTCGGCTTCGATTTTTGTTATATTCCTATTTGAAACAAACGTCATTCATTTAATGCTGCTAACCTGCGTTGTTTTGTCCTATCACTGCAATCAGGAAATGGTTTTCTATGCCTCACGCGCCGACTGCGCTCATTTTTTGGGACACTACTTTCTAAAGTGATATCTGCTACTACATTCAATCAATCGGAGTTTTTATCCCAAAATTTCGCCTAGCAACGCGAAGCATTTTTCCAAAAAAACTAAAATTCTAGCACATACGTATTCTACTCTAGATTTTAGATCATCGAGATCAACATTTTGCAGATCGTTCTCCTGATTTGTTTTTAACACATCTTCCCAGACATGTCGGAATTGTGCACTCGCTGTACTACGTTTCAAGTGCCATATCTCGTAGATATTCATCCTTGAAAGCTTGCAATGCACAGAAGTACCTTAAATAAATGAAAAAAACAGATGTTGTAATAAAACATCTCCTATCAAATGCCAAATCGGTAGTCTACGCCCCTTCTTGTGAAAAACACAGGTTATTATTTTTTTAATAAAACTTAAGTTTTAAACTACAATTTGACATCTAAACAAAATCTATAAAGTTCTAAGAACTATGTTAAAAGTCTATATGAATTTAAGAAAACAGAAAATGTTATTACCTAAAACTAAAGTTTGTTAGAACTCTTGTGAAACACAATTCAAAATTCGTAGAATGATAATAAAAATATAAAAATGCGAAAACTTTACCTTGTTTATTGAACTCCATTATACAATCATAATATCACAGTGTAAATTTTCAAATACAATAAGATGCACAAAAGGGTCTTGGTGACTCATCTGGCTCAGGTAACAATCGGTTAGTTTATTCACTTCAGATGTCAAACAAATAATGAAGATGTGCTTGAAACGTAAAAACGTTGCACATAACCAATTATTTTTTACTGGACTTGGTGCTTTTATCTGCTTGATACTTTTTGGTGCCTTTGAATTGATTGTGAGCTTCTGTTGCAGTTCACTCGAATTTATTTGTGGTTTTTTTATGAAGTCATATAGGAAAGCCCATTGCCTTGTATAGGGGAAGCACGGCTCCTTTGCCTATACGGTTTTCCATCCACGACCAGCCTAGCAGAAGGCGGTTTCTCTTAATATTCCAATATCGGCTCCTGTGCTCTGCAAAAAGAGTATTATTGATAGTGCATATCAATAGAGCAGATTCGTATTGGCTTAATTTGCTGTGGCTTGTACGAAATGTAAACCTAATACGTAACCGCAGCATTCGTAGCATCCGAAAGGCCAGCAGTCTCGAGGAACCTGAAGTTCTAAAACCAACGTCGCAACGGAAGTTCCTTTATCTTCGACATTGTGAACACTGCAGCACTTACGAGCCAACTCTAGGTTGCTATACTATTGGTCTTTGCGCAGTATACGTAAGGGCACACGTATTCTTTTATTGAATATAGGTATTCAGAATGAGAAATTTCCAATTTTCTAACATTTGTTTTTGGTATGTTTCCGTTTGAGATGGATGGAATAAAATGGCTGTTTATTAAAACAAAATGGTAATTTTATTTTATTATGATTTTTGTAAAACAAGTTAAAAAATATTAAGTTAGTCTTAAAATATTTTAAAACGTTATTTTTATACACCATATTACTGTAGTAGACCATTAAAGTGAATCTATCACATAAAAATTTAGTTTCTCGCTATGGAGTGGCGAGTAAATATCCGATACGCGTCATATTTCACAGCAAAAAGTTAATATTAAAGCAGTAATAACTAAATAACAAAATACACTTTAGGAAGCTTCACAAGTTATCCTTTCGAGGTGATGAAAATGTATCAGACGGATATTTCCTTTCCATACCTTTTCTTAAACCTTTGTTTATGTACCCTCAGATTACACGTTTTATCAAAACATGCGAAATCTTCGCAACAGAGAAGATCTTTCGTTCATTTAAACTTGTGCTGCTTTTAATGTTTTAAAATTTAAAAGTTTTATTTTTAATGACCTACTCAAATTTGAAGTTCTTACCGGTTAACAGTAGTTAAGTCTTGTTGGTCCGCTCTGTACTTTTTATACCCTGGATGAAATCTATGAGGTATACTAAGCTTGTCATTCCATTTGTAACACCTCGAAATAATTATCGTAGGACAAAATGGATTGGACACCCACCCATAATATTAAAAGTTATTTTGATTTTTGCATGTCCGTCCGTCTGTCTGTCCGTCCATCTGTCTGTCCGTCCGTCTGTGCGCACGATAACTCGAGAACGCGTATACTTAGAGAGCTGAAATTTTGTACACCCCTCCTTCGTGGGGTTGCCATACACAAATTTCGTTTTCCACTATATATTTGGACGCTGCCTAAGAACGCGTCGACGTAGACAGCTAAAATTTGGTACGTGGTGTTTTCATTATACTAGCAAAAAAAAAATCAAAAGGGAACTAAATCGGGCAACTCCTTCTTGGTGTTGCCATATAAAAATTTAAGTTTATTACGTATACTTTGAAAAGGATCACTCCAAGCCATTTTAAAATTAAATTTAATATATATTAATGTTTTAAATATAATATAAATAAATATAGTGTGAAAATATAATATACTAGAAAGCACAATAAGATTTATACCTTCAGTGGACGGAATATTGTACCACTTATCTATATCCCTTTACATGTAAAAAGGACAAGCTATTCCCTATACTAGCCAGGTATTCCAAGTATACGTCTTTCAACACAGTACCATCCATAAATGCACCAAAGTCTTATTGAAATCTAACTAAAGATTTCAATAATAAAAGGCTGACCATTGGCGGAAAACTGATGAAGGTGGATGTATTTTACATTGCAGACAGAAAAGCAGCAGCAAATTTATACTGTTCTCTCCTTGCAAAGATGAGAGCACGGGTTTTAACACTTTTATTCTCATAAGCTAAAAAGATAGCCAAACAAAAACACAATTTGTCAAAAATAGCCACAACATTTTTGTATAAATAATTCAGAAATATACTAAGCTTGTCGTCTGCAATATTCAAGTGCAGGGTTTTCTTCAGGTCATATGGCCAACCAATATTTTCCGCAATAATCACAGCACCTTTTACTAAAAGAACCACAATTAAAACATTTTTTTAACAACAAATTGAAACAAAACAAATCGACAAGAAGTCAATTTATCACTTATTGACAAAGGTCAAAGCGACACCACACAATGTCAATAATGGTGCCCCCATAGGTTAAAAATATTACGCGTACAGCGCCATAGTCAATTAAGGAAAGAACAATGTACGGCAACCAATGCGAAGGCAAGAACAATAGGCGGCAGCTGCCCTCCACCCTCGACTATATAAAAACGGGGCAATTGCAGCAGAAAATCACAGCAGCGTTATTATGTTATGAATATGCATAACAAAATGTATTGCCTTATTGATTTTTGAATTCAAGAAATAATCTTCTTCAAGTTTGAAGAGTCTATATAATTAATATATAAAATCATTTATATTGAATAAATTAAAAATAAATGTAACATTTCAATCTATATCTTATATATTTCTTATATTTTACACATATTTTTTAATCTTCGCTTGTACTATCACTCTCAGCAAAACTCAGTGATATTCTATCGAAATTATGGCCTGTCAAAAGTGTTACAACATACCGACTATCGATAAATTGTCGAACGTCGAACCTTTCGAAGTTATAACATCTTGCCCAGATTTAGATTAAATACAGGCACCGGGTCAGCTACATCAATTCTTCAGGGTTGAGTGTACCACAGGAGTTTCTGATAAGTATAGGATCTACTAACCCATTTATTTCAGAGATAGATTTATAAACTTTGAACAAATTATACTGATTTATTAGATAAAATATGAATTGCTATTTCACTGTAATAATTTTGTTCTTTTATCTTATTGCAGACTGATAGCATGCAGTAGATATTATTGTTTAAATTTGAATATTTTTTTCTTCTTTGAATTTTTCTTGATTTTGTTTGATTTTTGAGGCCATTCCCTTTAACTCGTACACGAATTTGTCTGTCTATTTATGTATATATTTCTTTTTTACTATTTTCGACACTCTCGTAGACCCACTTTTCGTCATCACAGCGAGCTGAAATTTGGCACACAGGTTCATGTTGCGTGACAATTGAATCTATCAAAATTTGAAACGGGAATTTACATGGAAAACCCGGAAAATTGGGAAAAATCTTTTGAAAATTAGGTACAAATTTGATTAGAGATAAATCCGGTTCAAGAAAAATGCAGAGTTTCCGCTTTTTCCGAAAATATTTCCGGAAATTTCCGACTTTGCCGGAAAATTTGTCAGTAAAAAAGTTTTCTAAATTATGCAGGATTAAATTCCCTATCAACTGGCATCATTACTTTCTCTCCGACAATGGTGAAAACTTGCACAAAACATCGAGGAAAATTCATGTAAACGCTTTTCCGGAGTTTTTCAGACCAAGGAAGTGTTCGAGCGTTTTGCAACCAAAGACAAAGTTGTAGAGCGAAATGAGTTGCATTAAGTTGCTTTTGTGGAAAACTCCGTGGAAAACCCGGAAAAGTGGGAAAATCATCGGACAAATTTTCATCGAAAATGCAGAATTTTCCAATTTTTCTGCAAAAAAATTTCCGGAATTTTCCGACAAAAAAGTTTTACAAGCTATGCGGAATCATTTTTTTTTCCGTCCTACTAGCATCAATACTTTCTCTTCAACAATCATAAAAACTTGCATGAAAAATCGAGGAAATTCATGTAAATTTTTAAAAAAAACTTCATAGTACTAGGAAAAGTCTGTGGAAAACATGGTAAATCGGGAAAATTCATGTTATATGGGATCAAGTTGAAATACAGCTAAAAAGCGCTGTTTAAAACATAATTTGAATTTCAGAAAACCGTTGCAGTACTTCAAGATTTGATACTCGAAAAATTTTTGTTTTCGAATCGGCACAAACATGACTTAAAAATTGTGTTAAAATATCTCCATGCAGCACGTAATAATAGTTTAGTTAACGTGAAAAAGGCAGAAAATAAAATAAGTAAAAAACGAGTTTTCAAACAAAACTGAGGCCAAGCCGCATGAAAAAGTAGAAAATAAACTTTTCTTCACACACAGAGGGGACTCAGATTTTATTCGCTGACAATCACCGATATATTTCAGTATGATCAATCAGAGGTAATAAGTGATTTGATTCATAAAGAGAAAGAATATTCAAGAGAAATGTCCCAATCAAAAAATCTGATTCCACCTCTGTGTGTGAAGAAAAGTTTATTTTCTACTTTTTCATGCGGCTTGGACGTTTTTTACTTATTTTATTTCGTTTAAATTTAATTATTATTTATTTATAGAATTATTGTTAGTTATAAGAAAACGCAATAAACGTATTGAAAGCAGTTTAAAATTTTGAATCAGTTTTACGTAACCTATTTTCATTTTTATTAATTTCTTATGTACAGTCATAGGAGCTGTAACACTTATTTTAATTTAATTGCCGTTTTTTGATTGTGGTTCCCTTTACTTTGCTTTTACTTTTGTTTCTTTTAATTACAGAGTTTATTTTCGGGGGTATTGTATGTGGGAGTTGAGAGAGAAAGAGAAACTTAAAAAAAAATCTGTTGTTTTTCTTTTTTTATTCATTTGTTGTGAAGATGGACTCCAAGACCACCTGACATACACAGTTCAATTTAAATTAACCAACCACTTTCTATCTAATATTATAGCTACGTCATACGGTGTTATAAAAACTTGCATAAGATAAAATAGTCCATAAGTTGTGCATTCATCTGTGAAATGTAAGAAAATATTTTCAAAAGTCTATTAGCACTTTCATAAGGCACTTCATAATACAACCAAAAATATTCCGTCTAATTAAAATAATGGAAAGATAAAGAATTTTGGGATGTTGCTTAAAAAGAAACTAATTAAAACCCGCAAAGTTTTCACCCTTCCGATTTGGCAGTTCGCTCCCTGTGGCAGTTCAGAAATTATATGAATAAAGCATATCCTATGGGACAAGCATCCAGCATTCGGTCAACTTCTTCAACAAAATTTGTTCAGCCATTAATGAAATTCATTGGTTTTTCCGCTACTTTTTCTATCGGTAGGCTGAGTTGGAGCATCCGTCTTTTCTCTAATTAAATGGCTTCCAAGATTTTTCGTAATTACCGTACTTCCGAGGGTTCATTTACACCCAGTTGGGTCCATCTCTGCTGAGGGGAGGTGTGTGCAAATGTGATGGATTAGATAAGATTGATAAGGTTTCTACAGAAATTTACTTCTTTTTGTGATAGGTTTGGGATTTTTATGGTTACGGAGGAAGATATTTTACCTTGCCTCTAAAATCAAAAGTAGGTTAATTAGCAAATGGTTTTAAGAGCAAATGTGGGTAACTAATGTGCTGAATTGAGCATATTTAAGGGACTGTTAGGCATTAATAAAAGACCGTGAAATAATGATATAAATTAATGTTTTCCTTTTCTTTCGGTTTATAAAATCCTATGAAATGCTTCCGGCCTTAATTTTTATGGATAAAAGGGAAACTTTCATATCTAAATACATTTTCCTACCTTGAGTAATTTACATATAATTTTTACTGTAGTGACGCTACTGAGAATTAAGGTATTAAAACTTTCGTAAAGTTAATCCGAATCGAATCTCTCTCTTTTAATTTACTCAATGTAAGGGCATAATGCACGATTTTAAGTTCTGAAAATCTAACAACGTTCGTCACAAGCTCGGAGAGGGAAGAAGAATTCCAGGATAGGATAGTTTTCATGTGCAGCGACAATCGTTATAACCACAGCGATTTGAGTACAGGGTCAATTAACCGGCATTCATTCAAGGGCTGCATTTCGCGAAACAGGTAGGAGGACTGGAGATCACCAAGAGCGATATGTCTGTGAGCAGCTGCCAGATTTTATGCTACTCGCTACCAGATAGGCAAGATATCAATAACTGCATCAGAGTTTTATAATTTTTAGCGGACGGAAGCCTGAAAAGCACATCACTCACCACACGAATCATATCCGCGTCCAAGGCACTAATCGTTGTATTGAACTTGATGTTATCCTGTGTTATAGCTACAAACTCGCTTCCAGAATGGGTCGTTGAACAACGAATAGTTAAATTCGCTCACTATGCGGACTTAGCACTCTGGAACTGTAACACAACTCTTTTCTAGAACTTGCAAAGTTCGGAGGCGTTATGTAAACGTTACAACGCCTTACACCAATCAAAATAACTATATTGTTGCAATTCTTCCATCTGGAATGCGTGTTTTGCTAATAATGGATCTGACTATCTAAACATGTCTTATCCAATTATAACTTGAGATGCTTCGGAGGCGGTATTCGACTTGAAACAGGTTTTCCTCCGAATGGTTTGTCCAGAGTGTACAGCCTGCAATTCGATAGAAGTACCGCTTTAGCTGCAATTGCCCTAATCGTGTTTAATATGTTGGATTTAAGGAAGATGGAGGCTATAATTGTGAGATACAAACGCAACTTAATTGGAATCCACCGATTGTGGAGTATGGTGGTTCAAAAGGCTCACCTGAAAAGAAGACTTCGGTACGGATGGTGTAAAACATGCATGGAGAATGAGAGGAATATTATTGCAAAATTATCACAATCCGAACAGAGGAATGAGCATCGTTTTGACAGAGCAGAACTATTTTTCAATAAACATTCGCGGCTCTATACTGTCCTTCGGGAGTTGTTCATTTTTGGAATCGTTATATTCTTTGCCTAAATTTATTTTGTCTTCATTAGTCACATTTTATGGGTAAAACTAATGAGATGAATGATTTTGTGTTCTTTAATATTGCGTTTTCACTAGGCAGAAATTACGTAGTTTTGATGAAATCATCGAAATCAACTCAAAATTGTGTAATTTCCCATACATTTAAGACAGCTGAATTCAACGTAATTTCAACAAAATTACGATCGAAATTATGTACTTTTTGACAAACGCAAATTTTTGAAAGGATGCTGGCTTCACTTCGGAATATTGGCATATTATTCGTTTCAAAATTGCCGACCGTGATTCATAGCAGTCATCATACCTCGTCTATTGATGCAAGGAAGAAGAAGAACAATGAGAATACCACAACCACAACCAGTGAACTATCAACGAAATTATCGAAAACATAATGAGGGGCTCGTAGTTTCGAAATTTTTTCTCGACATTACATACGTAATTTCAGGCCCAGTGAAAACGTACTATTACTCCATTTAAAACAATTTCTAAAGCCATATCAGTGATTTTTTCACACACAAGCGGTAGGTACTTCGTTAATCTCCGTTTCGGTTTTAATGAACTCTGGTCACACTTAACGCCAGCAGTATTTCAGGCAGTTAAGTGTCACTGTTTTTATGATTCTCCTGTGTTTCCCACTAGTTTAAAATGTCGTTATTTTTTCGAAAAAAAATTTTACGTTACTATTTTCTAGGCCTTTATTTGGATCAGCGACGTAGTGCTTGAGGGCACAAACACATTTGAACCTTAATTGAAAAATCAATTAGAAGACTTGGCGCTGCATCTACAATTAGAAAATCTTTAAAAGCGATACACTCTTTGTCCATACAGGCCTTTTTATTATTTTCCCAGGAAGACAACTTTTCCTATGCTTCCAGAATAGACCTGCTTCATCCAGTTGTTTTGGGATATAAGGCTGAAATACAATGAATGCGAATACATGTTGCGACATTAGGGCAAAGCAAGTAAGGCGAGGGATAAAGTCGTCGACAAAAAGTATGAAGAACAAATTTCTAAAATTGACATGTCGCAGTGCGACACTTGGGTTTTGTCGGCGTTCGTGTTATTTGTAAATTTCACGTACCTTTCTCTTAAATTTATCAGAACTGCGTATAAGCTTCATATGCAATATTCTTTAAATATGTAAAAAAAAATGTCCGCAGACATTACAAAACGCAAAACTCAACTGTCTTTGTAATGATAACGATAATGTCGCATGCATTTCTATTACATCTGCGACAGACAGCGACGCCAAAAGGCGTCGATAATTTCATGACGCATTCATTGTACCTTTACTCACCTGATACAATCACGTTCTTAAGTTCAATGAGAAATATTTCGGCTGATGCATAATTCCCACTCTCTCATTATCTTATGAGTGCTATATGTGAAGATTATTTGGTTTCAAGGCCATTCCTACCTTGCTTGTTTGAACTTGAGCTTTTGAGTTTATGAACGCTTTACCTAATGGTTCATAATATTGATTTTGAAGCGAGTCATTTGTTTTGCACCATCAGGAATCTGAATTAGCCACCTACGTTATGAGCCCATTAACCAAAATCATTAAGTCTTCTTAAAACTCGATATCAACTGTCTATAATTACAAAAGTTATGGGAATAGTAAATTGATTTGGGGTTTTTTGTTATTCCATTTTTAAATGTTGTGTAGTAGTTTTATCGGTACTACACCGTGTCTGAGTAGATTTTTCGTTTGATATGTATGCTTTTAAAAGGATGCAAACGCTACCGTAAATCTTGTCTCCTCGATTGTTATCAAATTTTCTGCTTCCTATTTGCTTAATAGAGCAAAACGTTGGAAGAATTTTAAAAGAGCTGATTTGCTCGTTGTGTGATTATGCTTGGCAGGCAAAAATTGTTTCATCAACAGGAAGACCGGAAAAAGCACTGTCGAGCGGATGCAAATACGAGTGCCTCCTCTACTTCTGCAGATATCTTCCTACTATCCTGCCGTTCTTTTAGAAAGTTGACAGTTATGTGTGCAAAGGGATGTGAGCTGAATTTTGAGTGAGGACTGTGTGTGCTTTTCACGAATGTGCCCTCAGATCCTAGATCTGAACTGTTCATTTGGTGCAAACGGACATCGAGTGAAATGTGAAAAAATACTGTTTCTTACTTTGACTTGGACAATCACACCACGTTTCAAGCTCCTATTCGGAATTTTTTCCTTCCAGTTATCCTTTTTGTACATATCCTGCACTACGTCTGACAGTTACTTAATTGAATATGCCCTGATGCTGGTCCACAATATAGCGTATTTGTAAAAAGGAGCGGAAGTGTGCTTGAATAGAAATGGGCTTCATAAAGGGTGCAAGCTTTTTAAATTCTTAAAAGGGTCTGCATTTTATGAATGATAAAAACTTGTTCTCTTAATTACTGACTGAAACTATCAGAAAGATTTTTAATTAAAAATGTTACTCGGATTAAGTCTTAAATATTTCATTTGGAAGAAGTAACTGATATAAATTTATAGTACGTTGATTTAATCCTAGAACAATACTTTATTAATAAAAAGTAATGCGTAAATGTTATAGATAATTTGATTCCGTGATTAATGTGCGTAACAACGCAGTTTCGATAGAAAAAATAAAATTTGTACGATTATAAAATCTTTAAGTGAGGATGAATATAATACACCCACGTATTTACGCGTTTATATAAAGAGATTGGCAGGATTCGTTCTCAAAAATAACTCGTGGATCACAAACAAATTTGTCAGACTTTGACCGAACGGGATTCTTATCGTAAGGTAAGGTTAAGGTTTAAAAAGCTAAAAAACTATAATCGAGACGTTAGCTATAAATCCTAAAAGATTCCCTATAATAACGATATTTATAATGTGGAAATACTAAGTTAACTAAACATGATAAACAATTACTCAATTATATTAAAACGCCGAATTAAAAACAAAACAAATTGGAAGAAATACTGAATAATTTAAATAAAATTGAAATCTGGAGCTCCTAATGTTTATCAAAATACTTAATTAAATTATTTTGATTTTACTTTGCTTTCTTTGTGTACCTTGAAAATTTTAAATCTTAAACTCAAATGTAATATAATTTCAATATTTAATTAAATGTAAAATGAACGGAAACTCAAGAGAACGTTTGTGACATACATAGGCAGATTAAGAGAAGGGAGAAACTAATTTCTAGTTTTAAGTGCGGATTTTGAGGCAGAGTTTTTTTCAAAAAGTTATTTTTTATATAGAAAGTAGTAATAATTGGTTTACCCTTTCGAGACTCGTACAATATACGATCCTATAGATAATTCTCAACCTACTACATATGAGCAGAGAAAATTAAAAGACTAGTACTGTCACTTTCTGGCCTAAAGCCGAAGATCAAATTGTTGTGAATATAAATCTTGATGCTGATCAATTGATGTTATCATAGAACGAAACAACTAATTGATCAGCATTTCCTCATTGAGTCATTGCTTTGCGAGATACTAAGTAAGACCTCGCACAATAAATACAATGCATGCAGGTCTTGATTAAGTGTGCCAACGGTAGCCCCATTAAAAGTTGCAGTGTATCGCATTTCATAACAAACTGGAAATTATTTGGTTTGTTATGAAAGCGCCTATGCTAAACATCAAGTGGCTACCTGCTTAAAAATGTTCTAATATGACGCAACATAGCAATGGCCCAGATATGGAACGAATAAGTGAGGTGACATGGTAACTGGCCGGAGAAAGCTCTGTGAGTCTTTTCTAATATTGCTAAGAGTCAAGTTACGAAAACTCTCGTTCGTGCGACTTTAGGTGAAAAATACGCGATCGAAGGGAAGAAGTTTTTTTAAATAAACATTTTTTAAATTAAAGAAAAGTTTTTTATGTGGTGAACTTCCCTAACCGAACGAAATACAACATTTGGCGCAGCCGGTAGTGTTTGAATAGTGTGGGCAAGATATTATACACCCTCAAACCTGAAATTGAGTCTGATTGCGGGGCGCTATTCGACCTACAGAATAATAAGAAAAACAAAAAGGAAGAAAAGTGAAAAAAGAGAAATCTGTTTAAGAAAAGAAAGTGTGTGAAAAGGTGCAAGTGCAAGTACCTGACAACTCGCAGCTGAAACTGAAGCAGTACAAACGTTGAAATTTATTTTGAAGCAGTATATCTTCCAAGGAATTAAAAAAAAAAAATTGTAAGATTTTTATATCTTTTTTTATATATATATGTATATACCTAAGTATGTTCAAAGTCGTACGACAAAAGAAAGTACCATTGACTCAAGTTTTCCTTTTTATGACTGTTTTTATTTTTCTATTTGCTTTCATTTTGATCTATTACTCCCATTAGTGTTTTGCTGATATACGTATAACAAGACTTGAAAGGGATATATTAAATATTTATTTATTTACAATAAAAATTACCAAAGAATTGCAACATATGGCTGGTACGGAATATTTTTCTATTATACCCAAAAGGTGTAAGGTGTATGTGTAAAAGGGTAAGGTGATTTATACTCTTAGTCTGTTTTTTGTGAATGTTGAAAGATATTTTCGGTGCATTTGAAGAGCTTAAATTGCAACGACATAGTACCATGGAATCAAGTTTCTTTTTCTTTTAACTCTTTAACAGTTTGATTTTACTTTGTTTCTCTTATTTATTATTCCCATTCTTTCAACAAGCTTCCTTATGTAGGGGACAATCTTTAAAAAATCTTTAAGTAATCACACTTACAAGTGTTACCTGGAAGACAGTGATAAAAATGTTAAATATACGTTAAAATAAGCTTCTCGAAGATATCTGCCTTGTAAAATTTTGGTAGTAACTAAGGCAAACTTATGAAAGACAAAAATATGATTTATATATTTATATTCCATTATTAAATATTACTCATCATAATTTTGTTCGTGAATACCATATTACGTTTTTTTTATGATTAAACTTGGAACTGTTAAGTTAAAAATCTTTTGGTTATTTTTAACATCAATATATCTTTAGACAAGAGCATTCTTCTGAACGTTTCAACCTCTACCCTATTTTTGAACTTATATTGAAAAAAAAAACAGAAGAAAAAAGAACTTGGAAATTTTATCATGTCTAAAATCTACCAAATGGAGGTAAATCTGCGAATCATATTACTTCTTACAACGCTAAACTCAGTGAGCGCCACACTTGTAGAGAATTTCAGTTTTATTTAGTCAGAATATAATGTGGTGCGGGGAGGAAAAATTGAAAAACGTACAATTTGAATTTCACATAACGAAAAATATTTAATTCCCTCAAGTTCGGTCCAATATTGCGATATAAACGCATAGGTGCATATCATGGTCAAAATTACACTTTTTTTTAGTGGTGTACAAGTGAGATAAAATTGAATTGTGTTCAGAAAGTTAACCTTCCGAATTAATGTCACAGACAACGGATAATCCGACAGCAAATTCAACGCCAAAATCGCCTGCCAAACCTGCACATCCATTTTACGTGTTGAGTAAAGCTCAAAAGAGATTTTGGAAAAAAATTAATTCTTTCTCCTTTGAGAACACAAGCCCAAACTTGAGTGCAGATAGCACTGACCCCAGTACAAGCAGCAGTCCGGCAGAGAGCGGGGAAGCATCTATGCTAAGGTCGGGAAAAGAATTCAGACGACGATCAAGATCCTGTCCGCGATTTTCACAAGAAGACAATATGGCAACCGTACAAGTTGACATAGCAAAAGTCAACCAATTGATTTTCAATAGTATTCCTATTTTGACTGGTGATATAGGAATAAACCTAGAGTCAGAAGTAAACATATTTATAAACTGTTGTAAACATGTAATAAATTGCTTATCAGTCGAAGAAATTCCGATTTTTTTAACCCTCCTCCCCACACGCTTTAGAGGAAGAGCAGCCACCTCGTTAGAGGGGACACAATTTAAAAATTTCAGCGAATTAGAGACCAAAATTCATAGCAAACTGGTTAACACAAAGAGCTACGTGACCTTGGTAAATGAGCTCCGTGTGCTATACCAGATGCCTGGAGAGACGTTGACAGATTTTGCACACAGAGTGAAAGTATTATATAAAAATTGTGTCTCAAAAATTTCTGAGCGTCATAAAGGTGATGCTGCTAAAGCAGTAGGAACCGAGCTTATGGAAACGGCCATATATGTGCTTAAAACAGGGATAATCAACCCTAACCATAAAATCCACCTTATGCAAGATACAAGTCAGGAACTGTCTGTAGTAATCGAGAAGGCGGAAAAACTTGAGGAGATAGAAAGGCAAGCAATGTCGATGTAATATAACCCTTTGGGCGTTCAATTAATGAACCCCACAATGGGAAGCGTATATCCAGTTGCGAATAATTTAATGGGGGTCCAACAAAATCCAAATTATTACCAAGTACCTTCTCAAGGGAATAATTCTTACAGTGGAAGAAGATATTCGGCAAACAACCGTCAAGAAAACGATAGGCGGAATCCGCCTCCCATAAAATGTAGTTTCTGCAATAAGGCAAACCACACTTCTCCGAATGCTTACAGCGGAAAAAAGCAGGGTTCTGCAATAACTGTCAAAGTTATGGACATGTCGCCCAGAATTGCAGAAAGAGAACCACTTACCAAAAACCTCAGATAAATTTGTTACAAACTAATGGAAGGCCAGTCTCGCATGCAGCATTTTTTACAAAGCCACTCCAACGATGTGAATTTTGTCAAAGAAAGGGACATACTATGACCAACTGTCGAGCTAAGCAAGAGTGGGACAGCAAGATACCACAAAGTGCTCAAAGAACAAACAATTACTCGGAAAACTAGATGTAGGCTTACGACGACACCGAGGAAGCCTGGAGAGTACCAATGAAAACCGGTGTCAGCCCTCCCAAGCTCCTAAGTGCTCAGTTAAATTACCGTTAGATATAGCAGCTAATTCCACGGTCGAGCTCCTAGTCGACACGGGAGCTGACGTTAGCTTAATAAAAAAACAATATTAAGATTAATCAAGGTAATAAAACAAACCTTAACGGCGCTTTTGGAGAAGGTCAAATAGTAGGAACATGCAAGGGGAATTTTCTACTTAAAACCCCACAAGCATGTGAATTTCATGTAGTAAAGGACAACGAGAATGTACCTTGTGATGGCATACTAGGCTACAATTTCTTGTCAAAAGCATGTAATATTAAGGGTCCACAGAAAACCTTAGAGTTCCCAGTCTCAGAAGTAAATAATACAAACTTCGCTATACCACTAAACTCTCACATAGAAAAGAAGGGGTTGAACATAGAAGATAGTCCCTTCGAAACGTTGAAAAACAGAAAGTCAGTCCATTTTCCAAAATGGGAACTTGGGAAGCTGGAATCTGTAAGTTGCTACAATCGAAGCGATAATAAGCAACGCCAACTAAATGGGTTAGGAAATGGGAAGGTTCAGAGTAAAACCCACATTCCTGCCCGCTCAGAAAAAATTGTGAGAATTCCAGTGGAAAGTAATGGTGAATTTGTATGCATGTCAAAGGAGATAAGACCTGGTATATTTGTAGCAAACTGTTTAACAAAGGCAGTAAAAAAGGAAATCACAACTATAATACTTAATTCCAGTAGTAATGATGAAACTCTAGACCATGTTGAATTAGAATTACTCCCGATTGAAGATTATCACATTACAAATTGGAATGAAATCAATAATACCTCTAAGGTTAAACCAAATGTAGGAAGTAAGAACTGCATACACTACATAGCCGACAAGACTAGGCGGAACAGGATACTAGATAAGGAAATCGTGTTGGATGAAAGTCTCAATAAAGAGGAACAGAAGGCATTGCGAGAGTTATGTCATGAGTATAATGACATTTTTTTATTACCAGAAGATAAATTATCATACACAAATTCTGTAAAGCATGAAATACATATTAAACAAGATCATGCGCCTGTAAATCAGAAAATGTATAGGCTACCTGAGAGACAGAGATATATTATCCAGGAACAAGTGGAAGAAATGCTTCAAAATGATATTATTACACCGAGTATCAGCCCGTGGAACTCACCACTTCTAGTAGTACCTAAACGGGATGGTCCGAATGGAGAACAACAGTGGCGAGTCGTTGTTGACTTCCGAAAATTAAATGATATTACTATAGGTGATGCCTTTCCCTTACCAAGGATTGAGGACATATTCGATCAACTAGGCCACTCAAGATATTTCACAACACTAGATCTGGCCAGTGGTTACCATCAAGTGCTAGTTGACGAAAGAGATCAACCTAAGACAGCTTTTAGTACTCCACATGGACATTTTGAGTTCAAAAGAATGCCTTTTGGGTTAAAAAATGCTCCAGCAACATTCCAACGCTTAATGAATCACGTCTTAACTGGCCTTCAAGGATTCAGATGTTTTGTGTATTTAGACGATATTGTCATATACGGAAAGAACTTATTGGATCATAACGGGAAGTTGAGAGATGTGTTTGAGAGATTGCGAAGGAATAATTTAAAGCTGAAAATTGAAAAATGTCATTTCTTACGAAAAGAGGTAGTGTACTTAGGACACAAATGTTCTAGTAAAGGGGCTTTACCAGACCCTTCAAAGGTAGTTTTCGTCCAAAACTTTCCACAGCTGAAAACTCTGCGACAAGTTCAGTCTTTTCTTGGTTTAGCAAATTATTATAGGAAATTCATCCCTAGTTTTTCTAAAATTTCCGAGCCCCTCAACAAACTTCTACGGAAAAATACTAAATACAAGTGGTCAGACCAATGTGAAGAGACGTTCAACAATCTCAAGGAGTTGCTTATCTCACCGCCTTTACTAATATATCCCGACTTCGACAAACCCTTCATATTAACGACAGATGCCAGCGGAGAAGCATTGGGTGCAGTGTTAGCTCGGTGAAGAGCAACCCATTGCTTACGCAAGCAGAACCTTAAATAAAGCAGAACGGAACTACTCTGCCACCGAAAAGGAATTATTGGCAATAGTGTGGGCCACACAGAATTTCCGATGTTATTTATACGGCCGCAGGTTCACTATCTACACAGACCATAAACCCTTAAAAGGCATTTTCAATAGTAAAGATCCCTCCTCACGTTTACTTCGATTTCATCATAAGCTTTCGGAATACGACTACAGTATAGAGTACAAACCAGGAAAATTTAATAAAAACGCTGACACACTCAGCAGAATTCCCTCTAATGACAACAGTGACAATATGAATAAAGACAAAGGAATTCAGATAACCACAACAGCACAAGTTCACCACGAGATGGATTCTGAAGTTGAAACAAATTTTTGTCACCCATCTTGTCATGTTTTAACCAGGGCACAAAGAAAAGTAAATGAGGAAGACCTCAAGGAATTGGAAAATGGGAGCCCAAAACCCAAGGAGAACGGAAAGCCAGACGAGAAGGATCCCGATACTAGCTCAGTTAGTTCAGAGGAGTCCATCAACGATGAAAGAATAACAGTTCTGAGTAACCGGAATGACATTAATGTCATTCTACGAGATTACCATAACTCACCCCTTGGAGGGCACTTAGGAATCTATAAGACATACAAACGCATAAGGAGAAACTACAAATGGAAAGGTATGCTAAAAGACATCGATAAGCATATTAGGAAGTGTGTTCCATGCAGCAAAAACAAACATGGAAAGAACATCAAAAGGCCTATGGTAATTAGTAGTGTTGCCGAAAAGCCATTTGATAAAGTATATATAGATATAGTCGGACTTCTGCCAGAAACCCGCAATGGTAATAAATATATCCTTACACTCTTGGATGACACAACCAGGGTGTTTGATTGCAAACCTTTAAAAAATGGCGAGGCTATCACAGTAGCTGACGGTTTTTACAAACTAATGATGAAATATAAGATACCTAAAGCAGTAGTCACAGACCAAGGCGCAAGCTTCACTAGCGACCTTTTCAAACAATTATGCAAACTATTTAAAGTCAAGAAATTACAAACAACAGCTTACCACCCACAGGCAAATGGTGCTCTGGAAAGAACACATGGACCTTTAATTGACTACCTGAAGAACATTGTGGATGATAACATAACGGAATGGGACCAATGGCTCGAGGAAGCAGTACATGTGCGTAATCACTCACCACACGTAGGAGGAAAACATACCCCTATGGAAGCATTGTGGGGATTTTATGATCCACCTCCTAATAACTTAAGAAAAGAACCTGAACCTATCTATAATTTTGATGATAATGTCGGCATAAGAAGAAGAAAAATGCAATTACTTCATAAAATGGTAAGAGTAGAATTGCTAAAAAGCAAACTAAAATCCAAAGAAAACTATGATAGGAATGCACGAAGTGTTAAATTTCATGTAGGTGACCGAGTTCTTTTAAGAAACCCTACTAAAAAACATAAACTGGCACCCATTTGGAATGGACCGTATGAGATTAAAAAGGTTAATAATGATGTCAATTGCACTTTACAAATTGGACATAAGTTGCGAAGAGTTCATAATAATAGATTAAAAACATTTTAGATTTACGATTACCTCAAAGCCTAATTTATCGCGACTATCACTAAATTCGATTTATTATCTACAGATTATGCTACTGTGGTTTTTTGCAATAATACCCTGGGTGGCACCCCAGGCAGATGTAATACCTCTAAGTCCCACTGGCGTAATGTTCGAACAGATATCACCAGCATACATGTATGTACCAACAAAACTTAAAGGATCGCTTTAATGGGTTGGTAGAACATATAATTAATTCCACCCGAATTCTCAAATCGGAAATAAGAACCGTAAATATTAAAGCAGATATTAATGAAATATTGATATATATTTTACATCAGCTCCAACAAATATATCAACGGTTGACAAATGAATTATTGGTGATAAATGCCTTACAGCAGCATACCTTACACCCTCTGATTTTGACAGCCAACGATATGTCACAAATATATAATGAAATCAGTAAAAGAGGCATGACAAACCTCTTGCTAGACTTCAAAACTGTCAGTCAAATAATTCAAACTGATTCTATACAGTTAGATAACAAACATTTCATCCGTATCACGCTTCCATTGCCTGAAAATACAGTGTTTACACTTAATAAAGTATACTTATTGCCAACACCTATCTCACCCAAAAGCTCCGCTATTTTCATAATTGAGGCAAATTATTTCCTGAACAGCACTCGAAACCAACAGTATTTAGAAATGACAACACTAGACTTTAAAGAACACTGTAAAAGGTCTACTACTACGAATGAAATAATATATATTTGCTATCAAGCCCAACCTAGTACACTTATAGTTAACAATGCCAATTGCATGGCGAACTTATTAAATAACCCACTAAGAGGACCTGCCCCTTGCGAGCACAGAATAATAAATAATACTGCTAATATCCTAACAAAAATGGTCAGGCAAAATTCTTGGCTGTTCGTATTTTTCTCAGAGGCAACTCTTTTAACAAACTGTAGTAATCATTTTAGTCATTTAACCATCAACGGTACTGGAGTCCTCGTTTTAAAACAACCCTGTACGTACACGTTAGAAAACTATAGAATTCCTTTCGAAAACAGCTTCAGTTATTATCCCCCAATACACCAACCCGAACTCTACAATGTTCCTAAAGTATCGTTCAAACAAGATCTTTATGACGAGCTACTAGGTAAATGTAATATTAACGCAAGTCTAAAGGTAAATACTCATAGGAGTCATAACTTCGCCCTCGTTAGTGAGAGTAAAGACTTAGATGATTTGGAAAGAGAAATAAATTCAGTTAAGTCAAGTAGGGAAAGAAAAAGGCATCAAATTCAAACCCATGCCAATACAGGAATAACCATAGCGTTAGTCGCTGGATTAATTTTGTGCCTAGCCCTAAAATACTTATTACGGAAAAGAAACCAAACTATTCAAGCAAAGTTAAAGCCCGTAATCTCATACCCTACTCCTCGAAGATCTCAAGAGATCGTAAGTATACCCCTGACCTCGATAGCAGTTTCCGAAATACCCGCATAGCATCTGCCGGAAAAGGAAGAGCCGAACGCAATTCCTATTCCAGATAGCATCACTTCTAAAACGATTGTGTCACGGAAACTTGATCAAAAACCACCCAAATTACCCTTGAACATACCCCACATGAAGCCATATATATATGAAGTTTAAAATCAAATCATGAAGGGCTTGAGAACAATGGTACGGTCAGAATTAAACATATATGTATGATTACAAGAAAATATTTTTATGGTTTAGTTATTTTTATATTACTATTTTTTTTATATATTAGTATCTTTTTATGACTTAGCTCAAATAGAGTAAATGATTTTTAATGATAAAGAATTGTAATGTTTTGAAATAATGAAAATCAAACAATTTTCCACTGCAGGTACTGTGTAGTTGATTCTAATTTAGATTATGTATATTTAATTTCAACAGATTGTTTAAAAAAATATATATATATATCCTGGGTAATCAACTGTTATTCTTATGTTTTCTTTTGTAAAATGTATTGATTGTATAGCTATAGCCATAATTAAGAAAGACAAAATAAATAATAATTTTAAATTTCTCTTCGACCAAACTGAATATATGTACATATATTGAATATATTACGTAAAACTGTGCAACTGTGTTGATTCTATAGCTCAATATTTTTAAGAAAGAAAAAATTATGTTTATTCGTATTCTTTTTCTATATATATTATTTATAAAATTGATTGATTTAAGATATCTATATCATTTTCGTATATGTAAAAAAAAAAAAAAAAAAACTATAGAATACATATCTATCAATTAATTAAACTATGTACTCATATAATATATATTTTGTATTTGATACCTAAAAAAAAAAAAAAACAAAAACGGGGTATACAACATGTGTCTATAAGTCTAAAATTTGTACTAACTAATAATTAATTATACTGTATAAATTAACTGCCTACATTTGTCTAGAAGCCAACAGCAATTATACTTATATTATACATATATACGAACCAGAGCGTACGTAACTCAAAGCCAAACGAACAGAATAAATAAATAAAAAAATAAATATATATATATATATATATATATATATATCGTATTATCACATTAAAAATAAAAGGGACTTTCTCCTCATTCATGGTTACTACGTCATCTCGATCCCCTCGATGCCGTTTTCATCACGGGGGAGGGATGTTGTGAATATAAATCTTGATGCTGATCAATTGATGTTATCATAGAACGAAACAACTAATTGATCAGCATTTCCTCATTGAGTCATTGCTTTGCGAGATACTAAGTAAGACCTCGCACAATAAATACAATGCATACAGGTCTTGATTAAGTGTGCCAACGGTAGCCCCATTAAAAGTTGCAGTGTATCGCATTTCATAACAAACTGGAAATTATTTGGTTTGTTATGAAAGCGCCTATGCTAAACATCAAGTGGCTACCTGCTTAAAAATGTTCTAATATGACGCAACATAGCAATGGCCCAGATATGGAACGAATAAGTGAGGTGACATGGTAACTGGCCGGAGAAAGCTCTGTGAGTCTTTTCTAATATTGCTAAGAGTCAAGTTACGAAGACTCTCGTTCGTGCGGCTTTAGGTGAAAAATACGCGATCGAACGGAAGAAGTTTTTTTAAATAAACATTTTTTAAATTAAAGAAAAGTTTTTTATGTGCTGAACTTCCCTAACGGAACGAAATACAATACATACATAATAAAATTTTTGAGAGTTTAGGTACTCGTACTATGTATAATGTGTTTCAATCAGCAGTAACAGGGCGATCTCATCAAGACAGCAATGCAACCCTGAAAACTGTGTGCTGTCTACACTACAGTGAATTTAGATGCCAATAAGCTGCTGGTGGATAAGTATAGTTTTATTTAAAAAAATGGGTTGCCTTCACAATTAAAATAATTATTGGGCATCCCATTTCTAACTAATAAATAGAAAGCTTTTTGTTAGTTTTTAATTTTCTTATTTTCTTTCTTATTCTTAAATTATTCTCAAAAAACCATTAAGGAATTTTCACTATACGAAATCTTTTGCATTGTTTTGTGATCGAAAGATTACAAAAGCCGTGTATCTTGATGAAATGTATATCTTGGGAAATTCATCATAGCCGGGGTAATTAATTCAGATTCAGGTATATATTAACCCTACGAAATTAGCTCTCGTCGAAACTTTCTTTTAGAAAGTGTCGATATGAAAAAAATTGTTGGGAAAAAAATTTAAAAAGCTTCCTTTAATTTGCAACAAATTACAGCCCAGCCCAGAAAATTATGGTGTTTGAATGAAATGCAAGCTACCTTTATGTCAAAAACACCAGCAGTATGACAAGGGAATTAGGGAAGAGGTGTATAACGTCGGCCGCTAACCGGTTCACTATCCTCGCATTTAAATCGTTCTTCATGGCTTGTATATTCCGGTGGTTACAATTGACCGATTTTATTTTTTATGTGGCAATAAAATTTTTATTATATTAATAAAAAAAATCCAGCGATATTTGGATGGTAATGAAATATTCATGCTGAAACGGAAAAAGCATAACTATACAGCGCGATCCATAACTGATGGTTCAAACTTGAGGAGCTGATAGAGCACTTTGAGTTATAAAAGAGCAAAATGCGTCGTTTGGGAGAATGGTGACGTTTAAGATTTTAGTAAATGAACAACATGGGAAGCATTTCCTGCCGCTCTGCTGCTATTGCCTGTGCTTGCTTGTTATGCCAGTGCACCGCTGTGTAGAATGTAGAGAAGAGAAATAATAATAATGAGACAGCTCTATGTGGGTCTGCATTTCAATATTAAGGCACTTTCACATCAAAACCGAAAAATGTAAACCGAAAAACTGAATTTATTCCACTTTAAAACAAGATTTTTGCTCCAATGATTAATAAAATCATGGGAAATAGGATAAACTAATAATTTTACTAATAAAATAGTATATTTATCTCAGATTTTTAAGAAAAATACAACTTTTATCTTTTTCGGCCGAAAAACGAAATTTCGGTTGCATCTATTAATTTCTTTTCGGTTTCCACATGTGGAACGCTTCGGGATGAAAATTTTTTTCGGTCGTACTAAATCTTAGGCCGTTTGCACATCGAAAAACGAAAACGAACGAATAAGCAGTTCTACACCGAAATTTCGTTTGTGCTTGCATATCAAAAACGAACGAATAAAAAGTTGGGTTGGGTGTTTGTATCAAATGTAAATAAACGGAAATGAGGTTATGTAGGAACGTAAAGAATATTCGTTCGTGTGTGGAACGTAGTATGGAACGAAAATTTACTTGACAGTTCGGATCGAAAATTTGTTTCTCGTACGAATAAACATAAGAATGTGTTTTAATTGAAATAAAGCTTTAAATATGGATATTTTTATCGAAACTATAATTAGAATAAATATCCAATATTTTATTGAATGTATTCCGGCAAATTTCTGTTAGATTAAGACAAAATTTGAGGTTTTTGGTTTAGTGTTTTCATTTTCGTTTTTCGATGTGCAAACGGCCTTACTTTTGTGTTTACATTGAAAAATATATTATTTTATTTTATTATTTATTATGTTATTATAATATGGGATTTCGGTGTAAAATTAAAATACGCTTTTTCGTATGAGCTCTCATCACAACTTTTATGATAATTAACTGTTATTTCTATTTAACAGAGAAAAAACTTTTCGGTTTTTGACGTGAAAGCAAAAGCAAATTTTCGGTGTAGAACTTATCGGTATACTGGTATGGTATATGGGGATTTTTACTTATGCTGTAATATTGAAATGTTTACGTAGAAATTAGAGTTTTTTTTATGATTTTTAGCTTTTATCATTTGAAACTAATTTTCAATTCGCACTTATTATTTTTTTATTGTTTCAAATTTTTTAAACGATCGTGATGAACCACTTTATTTTCTATTTCTTATATGATTTTCCAAGTGCAATTTTTTCTCAAAAGAACGAGTATTAAGAAATCCAGTACTGCTCAAAACAGGGTAATTTTTCAGAAAACCAATCGGGATATATTTCATTGGATTTACTTGTGCATAATTTTATAACCTTTTCCTTTATATGAGAAATTTGCAAATAACTATTGAAAATTTTTTCATATATTGAAAAATGTAATTGACATACTGAAAAAAAATAATCGGAAGAATTGCTTAAAATTTGCGATTTAACATCTTTCTTAAAATCTTTGTGAATAAGTAATTGTTCAGAATTTAGAACTATATCAGTATTTTCTTTTGCAATAACTGAAGCACATGAAATACAATTTGGATTTTTAACAACAATTTTATAAATAGCATAATCCACATAATACATTTTTGCATTTTCCAAGCAAGCGTGCATTTAGAAGATATTTTGTCTCTATATTCGGATCGGTAATTATTTCTTCACTAAGTATTAGTATTTCGTTAATAGATTGAATTAACCCACGTATATAATACTTTTGGATATTTTTCACTAATTTTAGTTTTTTTAAAAATCTAGAGAGTCTCTTAAATATTTTGCAGGAATACAATTTAAAAATAAAGGTATTTTGTAAGGATTTGTGTCCAATAAATTGCGACTATTTAAACAGTCAAAATATTATTCACTTTAGAAACAAAAGTTGCAGTAGCTATTGCTATTTCTTCATTAGTTTTTGGAAATTTACCAGAAGCAAGGCATCCCAGTAGCAACTGTTAAGTTACAAACTTGTGCTGCATAGCAAACTCTCATTTTTTCAAATTCATTTGGTTGTACATGTGTCGTGACCCAATATTCAATTGGTGCAATTGTGACATCACGACTCGAGCTAGCAGCAAATGCACAAGTAATTAAACGATTTGCAATAACTAAGCATTTTACTTCGCACAGTGAAATGCTTGGCGATTGCGAATTGTTTACTTGTAAACTGTCGCATCCACTGCTGTGTGTAACTGGGCATTGAGTCATGGTTAAGTGATTCACTTCGCATAGTGAAATACTCAGCTGGGCTCACTGTTTGTTTACATACAGTATTGGGAGCTCCCGCTGTCGGCAGTGATTAGCGTAATACTTTGTAATTATGATTGCAAGGTATTGCGCTGGTCACTGGGTCAAAGTCGCTTCCGCCTAATTCAATGGAGGTGAGCACGGTCGATTCGCTAGGTCGGTTAGTTCAGTTAGAAGTTGGGTATTATTAAAGATAGCAGTTCGGCATCTTTTTTAGTCAGTTGTGTTTTGGGCGATTATGAGTTGTGAGCTAGAAGTATTGATAAGAAGCTCAAAGTGTGTTATTATTCTAAGTAGCTATTTAAATAAAGTTTTATATGTGGATTAATTACGCGAGTTTTTAATTGTTTTCCCTGGATTGCTATGGGACACGACAATTTGGCGCAGCCGGTAGGATGCAATTTCTTGATCTTTAACAATTTGCATAAGGATTTCATGCTTCACACGTAAAGTTACTCCTTGGTCAGTCACTAATTGCTTGGGAATCGTATATCGGCTCAGTATTTGGTCAAATAGTGCTCGGGCTACCGTGTTGGCTTCCTGATCGGGTACGGCCACGAAATCCACAAATCGCATCAGGTCATCCATCATAGACAGTATATATTTGTTGCCATTATGGCTTGTAGGTAATGGCGCCACGAGGTCAACGTATACCTTATCGAACGGCTTTTCCGACACTTGTGTTATGACCAATGGCATTTTAGTGGCTCTAGAATGCTTATTTTTTTGACATTGCCTACATTTGCGAATATATTTAGCTATATCATTCTTCATTCCTTTCCAGCGATAGAAGCGTTTCGCCCTGTTTAATGTTTTGTTTCCACCGAAATGTCCTCCAAATCGGAAATCATGATAATCCTTCAATATTACCTGAATATCCTCCGAGTCGGTCACATGTTAGGGTGTTGGACTGTCTACCGCTCTTCCTACCATTCTCTTGGCCTCCTCAATATCTTCCCATTCACTCTCGGGATCTCGGTTTTTTTCCTCTTCAAGCTCTGCCTCCTGCTTCTTGGCTTGTGCTCGTGTAACCGCAAGACAGCGAGATTCTTTCTCTTTATGGGTGCCTTCTACTGGCTGGGGTATCCTGCTCAGGGCATCCGCAATACCGTTCTTCTTTCCCTTCTGGTAGATAATCTCGAAATCGTACTCAGACAATTTCTCATGGATTCGTACCATGCGTGACGTGGTATCTCTTACCTTAAAAATCCCTCGGAGCGGCTGATGATCTGTTTTAATTTTAAAATGCCTGCCCAGAAGGTAACATTTGTAATTTCGTACCGCCCAAACAATAGCAAGCATTTCCCGTTCCGTGGTAGAGTAATTTTTCTCAGCGGGATTAAGCGTGCGGCTGGCATAACTAATAGGCCTTCCATCCTGTTCTAATACGGCACCTAATGATTCTCCGCTAGCATCTGTGATAAGCGTGAATTCCTTATTGAAGTCTGGATAACCTAGCACGGGAGAGGACGTGAGCGACTCTTTAATGGTTCTAAAAGAGTCCTCACATGCTGGTCCCCAATTGAATTTCACCATTTTTCTCAAAAGGTTGTTAATTGGAGCCAATATTCTAGAAAAATTAGGAATGAATTTACGGTAGTAATTCGCAAGGCCCAGAAACGATTGCACCTGCCGAACCGTTTTAGGTCGAGGATAGTTCTGGACTGCCTCCACTAACCGTTGGTCCGGAGTTACTCCGTTCTCTGAACATACATGCCCTAAGTATAATACCTTCTTTTGTAAAAACTGGCACTTCGCGGGTTGTAGTTTTAAATTATTTTCTCTAAAACGCTGAAATACCTCCCTTAGCTTTCTGTTATGCTCGCCCAGATTCTTCGCGAATATTACCACATCATCTAGGTATACAAAGCATTTGATACCTTGAAGCCCTGTTAATATGCCATTTAGTAGAGAGTGAAAAAATGGAGGTGCGGTTTTCAATCGAAAGGGTAATCGTTTATATTGGAAATGGCTGAAGTTCGTGCTAAAAGCCGTCTTTTCCCTGTCCGCTGGGTCGATTAACACTTGGTGATAACCATTAGCTAAATCTAAGGTAGAGAAATATCTAGAGTGACCTAATTGATCTAAGATGTCCTCAATCCGTGGCAGAGAATACGAAAAGGGGACGCAGACTTTATTTAACTCCCGAAAATCTACACATAACCTATACTTCCGATTTCCTGCTTCATCCTTTCCTTTCTTTGGTATTAATAGTACCGGAAAATTAAAAGGGCTGTCACTATGCTCTATAATGTCATCTTCTAGGAGCTTTTATAGTTGCTTCTGACATTCTTCTCGGTGAGCCTCCGGCAGACCATATTGTTTCCTGTTTATGGGCCCTGTATTTGACAGTAATGGAAGCTTAAAAGTCCTAGTTGGAGTATATGTTAACTTGTCGCCTGAGCAAAAAATGTCATTATCCTCGCTACAAATTTCCGATACCACTTCCGCTGTACCTCGAAGTGCTAATACAACAGCTGTAGCTTTGTCTGTGTCATTCCATCCATTTAATTCGGAAGCTGCCACGAATTTTCTTTGGAAAATATGCAACGATTTTTTTCCATCAAATATTGCAGGTTTCATTCTGCCAGCAACAGATATTTCTTCGCAATTTAAATCTTCCGACAACACTAGTGTTTGTTTCAGTAATTTGAGTCTTTGCTGAGAACGACTTACCGCCTTTATCTTATCTCTCAATGGCTGCACTGAATACCTATCCAACCTCTCAAGCTTGGGTTGAAAGTTCGCTATCTCAACCGGCTCAGTTCTAGCGTTGACAATACCCACAAACGCCTGTCCATTCTCCGGCCTGATTATGGTGTTACCAGAGTACACACCTGGTATAATCTCTTCCGCCCTGCAAACCAGCTCGTCTTCGCTCTCGACACAGATTCTTACCAATTGTGCCGTTCTTGGTTCCGGCTGTACTATGGACTCCCTGCCATTTCTCGAGTTAAGGAGAGGTTTGGTTATATTGCCCTGTTTAGGAATTAAAGCGTTTTCGCATATTCGCGCCTCCGCAAAGGCTGCAGTTTCGGAAATATCTGGTTCGATTTCCGTGCGAGGATAATCTGACCCATTCCCTTCAACAACTACTTCCCGAATTTGCTTTTGCCCCCACATTCCTTCTGGCAACCTTACCAAAATCTCCTTTGTATAGAGAGGATTTTCCTGCTTCGCCTCTGTGCAAAGAGCCGACGCCAAATTATTTCCTCTTTCCGGGCTTCCACGTGCTTTATACTCGATACCCCTGTTGAGTATTTGCCTCTTTTTCGACTCTAAAATACTTGGTTATACTCTCAGAGGCAGCTCGAGCTTTATATATCACCTCTCTCAGGTTTTCAAATCGATTACTCATTCGCTCTCTTAGAACTTCCGCTGAAACTGTCCGAACTGCTTCCCTACTGGAGAGACGTTTCCCTTCTACATGATAACCCTGCGAGGTTATATGTTCAACTTTTTCGGTTCCTGTTACGTTCCTGAAAATTGGCGGTGCTTTCTTGTACACTTGTCTGTGCTGTATTGACAATTTTCTATTAATACAATCGATAACAGCTTTATCCTTGAGGAATTCCATTCCCAATATTCCGTCAACCGGTATTGTGTATTACCTGGAACTCGCATTCTTGCTTACCCCTACCTACGTGAAGATGCCCCTTGCAGGTTCCAATTGAACGTTGCTGAGCTCCAAACAGCCCTCGAATCGTGATACAGAAATTCGTGATATAGAAATTGCAGACTACCGCCTACCACCCGCAGTCAAACGCAGTAGAGCGACAACATTCAACCTTGGCTAACTATCTAAGGAGTTTTGTGGATGCAGAGCCCAGGAACTGGGACGAATTTCTAAGAACTGCGGCACACGCGTACAACAACACCGCACATAAGGGCACTAAGCTTACGCCCATGGAGACTCTGTTTGGGTTTGTGTCAGAAATCCCAAGCAATTTGATGCGTAAACCAGAACCACTTTATAACGCCGATAGATATCATTCTGTGCTGCGATTCAAGTTACAGAAGTCTTTTGAATTAGCACGGAATAATTTACGGCAAAATACGGAGAAGGCGAAAAAGTACTACGATAAGTCGTCTAGAGGTCAACTTTTTCATGTGGGAGATAAGGTTAGGGACTTAGCTAGGGTGGGGAAATTGTCAGCTATTTTCATGGGACCCTACGAGGTCATACACATACACAACCTGAAAACCTAACAATACTCCAAGGCCGGAAGTTGAAGCGAATTCATGTTAATAGGCTGAAGAAGTTTGAACAATGATTAATTCACAGTTCAGACGTGTAGTTACGTAGATACTGATTTTGTCGAATTTCCCAATGACCAACTTCGAGCGTAAAATCCTTTGCAAACTGTTCAGAACTTACATTTTCCTGCCAAGTCGAGGTACTAATCGTTTTTGCATTTCAGAAAAAATATTAAAACCGGAAGAAGGACGCAGAAACCGCGAACCGAGGAAGAGGCTTACTGGAAAGAAAGAAAGAAGGAAGGAAAGATAAACTTTTCACGTCTGTGGAAAGGGTAAGATAAATAGGTAAAAAAAAAACGGGGGAAGCATTACAAGAAAGATAGAAGGAAAATAATAAAGAGTATAAGTAAAAAAAAAGAGGAAGAAGTAACAAAAAAATATAGATGGAAGATAATAAAGAGTATAGGTTAAAAAGAAGAACAAAAATATAAATAAGTAAATAAATAACAGAGAAGCAAGTTTTTTTTTAAATCTAATATAAGTATAGGAAGGTTGCCCGTTTAAAATAGGTTAGTTAAGTATACGGAAGTGCAACAGAATGAAGGCGATCGCGATAGTGTTGGTAGTCCTGGTAGTAGGATCGGCGATAGGCGTAGAACTGAGCGGCTATAGTATGAAGGAGATAGCAGAGTCGGGAGTTCTTTTCGAATATCGGGAAAGACACATTTCTACACCCGACATTGGACTATCCTGTCCACGTTGCAGATGCCAGATGTATCAGAGGATTTGAAGTTCGCCGTCAATTGCAGCAGCCTGGTGGCAGGTCTTTGTACCGAAATTATACATACTGGAGTAAAAGCAAGATGTACGGTAGCAGTAAGGGAAATTGATGGTTGGGTCAGTTAAATTAAGCAGCAGGAGGAGGAATTATTACATCACACCCATGCTGGAGCTTCCTCAAGAAGAAAATGATCCTTTTTCGATGGAGTAGGTGCTGTATCGAAAACACTTTTTGGAACGATGGATCATGAGGATTCCAAAAAAATCTACGCTGCACTCGATGATCTCAATGAGAGAGAGAATCGTACTTTCAGCCTTCTAGAAGACCAGATTACCCTGGTGAAGTCAACGTTCGAACTGTTGAACTCATCACGGGTAAGGGCAGAGTCAGAGTGAGAGCAAATTCGGACCCGGATCGCTGGGCTTATCACCGCGCAAGGAACCACTGATGGAGAGCTAGCAGTATTGCAGCGCAGAGTTGAATTAAATGAGGTTCTGACACTACTGACCCTCCAGCTACGCGAGATAAGCGACACGTTGAAGACCATTTCGAACATTATGGATTCGCTGAGCGTCGGGAAGTTACACCCTCTAATAGTCCACGCTCGGGAATTGACAGAGATTATGAGGTATGCCACGAAAGAACTGGACTTAAGCGAGCAGTTTCAGGATTTCCAGTTATTAATTCAGATTGCTAAAGTGAAAGCCATCTTGACTAACCAACGCATTCTGGTCAGAGTAGACATTCCCCAACCACAGAGAACTTCGTTCGACACCCACAAAATCTACACCATCCCCGCAGCAGTAGATGAAGCCGGCTACCATATGTACGACTTAGACGCGGAATTTATTTCAGCCAACAACCATGAGAGGCAATATGTCTTACTAGATGACCACCAGTACCAGAGGTGTCAGCAGCTGATCACCATGACGGCTCATACCCTTTTACTGTGCCCACAGTTGAGCCCAATAATTACGGGCATTGGTGATAACTGCGTGTTAAACCTGTTTCGCAGTTTCAATGTCAAGACTAAGGCTTGTAAGGAGAAAGTCATACCGAAATGGAGCTCTCTAACGCGAATGATGACTAGAAATCACTGGCTGTTTGTGATGGCCGGAAAAACAAAGCTGGAGGTCAACTGCCGTAATTCACCGACCAAAATAGGAGAGCTCTCATCGATAGGAGTATTGGACATAAAGGAACGCTGTCATCTGCAGATTGGAGATCTACTTATAACCTCTGAAGACGACGCTCACAGAAATGTAACTCTCTTTCAGCCCGCACCTTCAGAACTACCTAAATGGGAAAACATAGTGACACCAACAGGGCCAAGGAATTCCGAACCTCCAAAGGGACAAACAGGAGAACTAAAACTTCTAGCGGCAGGTAATTTCAATCAAGCCTGGAAAGATCATGCTGAGAAGATTGCCAAGGCTCAGAGCGCCATCAGGGCTGAAGAAGTTCACCGGCAGCAGAATCATCCGCACCATATCGTCTTTGACCGGGCTGATAAGTATCGTCAGCTTGACTCTAGTAGCAATAATGATGTTCCATGTAAGACGCTGGAAACGTCAGCAAGGCGGAGTAAGTACTGGCAGAGTATCAATACTACCTACTATCCAGACATCCATTAAACATCCCAGACCAACCTCAAATGTGAAATATGTAAAAAAAAAGCAGAGTCAAGTTAAATAATTTGAAACACAAATAGTAAGAAATGAAATGTAAAAAATTTAAAGATTAGGTGCAAATAGAAATATTAAATATGAAAAAAAAGAGAAATGAAATATGATACTAAAATAAAAATAGAAATGAATAAAAGAAAAGGCAAATAAGAAAATTTAGATAGCAAACATTGTAAAGAAACAAATATTATAAAATAATTAATTAAAAAATGTTTGTTAGTAATAAAAAAAAAAATAAGGAAAAAAAATAAAAGAATAGAACAGAAATGGTAAGTATACCGAACCATAGCTATAAAAATTGTGTAGATCATAGTGAGTATTGTCTCTTAATTTTGGTATAAATTAGTTAAGTTATATATTGTAATCTAACTAAGCACGCCGATCTGATTCCTCTTTGGAATCAGTTTTTCTCAGGGGGGAGGAATGTCGTGACCCAATATTCAATTGGTGCAATTGTGACATCACGACTCGAGCTAGCAGCAAATGCACAAGTAATTAAACGATTTGCAATAACTAAGCATTTTACTTCGCACAGTGAAATGCTTGGCGATTGCGAATTGTTTACTTGTAAACTGTCGCATCCACTGCTGTGTGTAACTGGGCATTGAGTCATGGTTAAGTAATTCACTTCGCATAGTGAAATACTCAGCTGGGCTCACTGTTTGTTTACATACAGTATTGGGGGCTCCCGCTGTCGGCAGTGATTAGCGTAATACTTTGTAATTATGATTGCAAGGTATTGCGCTGGTCACTGGGTCAAAGTCGCTTCCGCCTAATTGAATGGAGGTGAGCACGGTCGATTCGCTAAATCGGTTAGTTCAGTTAGAAGTTGGGTATTATTAAAGATAGCGGTTCGGCATCTTTTTTAGTCAGTTGTGTTTTGGGCGATTATGAGTTGTGAGCTAGAAGTATTAATAAGAAGCTCAAAGTGTGTTATTATTCTAAGTAGTTATTTAAATAAAGTTTTATATGTGGATTAATTACGCGAGTTTTTAATTGTTTTCCTTGGATTGCTTTGGGACACGACACATGTTTATTTCTAAGTTTGGGACACATTTTAAAATGTTGGGACTCTTTGACTGTTCAATTTATGTATTAATTCTTGTATAACATTCCACGAAACAACAACTTCTTTTATCTTTATATCTGTAGACATTAATGTATTATCGGAATGTTTGCAATAAACTGCAGTTATTGGTTCTGCATGAATTCGACGCGAATCGCTTTACTCCAAGCAAGGATATAATCAAGGTCGTTATTCATTGAACTAATCATTCAATCTCGTTTGACAGATGTAGCATTCTCTCTGGAGTCCCCAAGACTTCAAAGAAGTAAGCGAAATCAAGGCTACCATCATAGGCACATCGGAGTTTATAGGGTGAGGTTTTAGTGAAACCCTTTCTAGTATAACCGTATAATAGAAGAGCAGGGGAGAGACCAAGTGCTTTATGTTTAACTAAAAGGACTGGATGGTAGACTCTATTAAAGTCCTTTTAAATATCTAGATTGACGATTTTGTAATTACCAAAATTGTAAAGAGTACGGTTTGAATGTTCCGTAAGAAAAGTCAGTATGTCTCCAGATGAGCATCCAGTATGGAAGCTATAATAGCGAGCATTGATGAACTGTTTGGTTCCTAGATACTTCATTAATTTGGAGTTAATAATAGAATCAAAAATTTGAAAAATCGAAGTGATTGCAGTTGGTCGATAATTTGATGGATCGCTACCCTCTTCTTTCTTAGAATAGGCTTATCGTAAGCTCGTTTCCAATCATTTGAAAATTTTCTTGTCGAATTGGATAGGTACAATAGTTTGCGGAAAGGTATAGCCAAGTATGAGGCACAGCTTTTAATTCATAGGGGTGAGAAACCAACAGGGACTACGGAGGGCCTTGAATACATCTCTGTTACGTATGTGTAGTGGCCCTTGTATAGAGAATTTGAAGCGAATCTACTAGTCAAAATATTACCTTGATCCAGGGAGTCAAGAACCACTTCACCATTGCTAAGAAGTGAAGGTATAGAGGAACTGCTGAAGTTGTTTTTGATTGCTTTGACCAGGGATCAGAAGCCTTTGCTATCTTTGCGGCTTAACAAGATTCTTTGTCTGACATTCTGATCAAAAGGAAATTTTTCTCTCCGGAAAATGGACTTGCAGATGTTCTGTGCAGTCTTGCAGAATTGTTTCAGTTCTGAACATGAATGCAATTAATAGGCGCGAAAAACAAACTCTTTCGCTTTTATTACTTGTTTGAACTTAACGTTAAACCAAGAGCGATTTTGCTGTTGTTGAAACCTTCAGTTAGAATGAGGAATATATTCATGCATGCCAGGACTTAGAATGTCAGTAAGTTGTAATGTACATTCATCAACATCCTTCGCAGAAAAGCAGACCGACAATCAATTTCTCTATTATGCTGATTGAGACTTTCCCAATCAGCATCTAATTTTTTTTTTATTTAAGGTTTTAGCTAAATATTCTACAATTGCATTTTTCGAAATAATAATTTTTTTTTTTTCAAAATAAATGTCTTGCTTTAAATGTAATAGCTCACTACAACAATATACAATGATGAAACATTTTTTTGTGGTCTTCAGGGGAGTGGGGCGCTACCGCGAGCTGGATCCGTCACTGGGCTTATGGGACGATACGATCTGGGCTGGACTTCAGGTTTGCCTCCCCCCTTAGGTATATATATAACCATTACCTTCCTTCACACTCAAAAAAATATTGTATCGCTAACAGATATAAAAGGACGGAGATATAATAATTTAGATAAATAACTGCAAATGATAAACATAGAATCTACCATGCAAAATCAATATCTCGTAAGCCACATATCCTTCTAAATGTACATATTTTTATCTTTATTTTGTAATTCTATTTGTCAAGCTCATGAAAACAAAAATGTTTTTCGCACACGCGTTACAATTCACATCGAATTTATTTACGCAATATAAATTTTAAAAAACCGTACATTTACACAACTGCACTAGTATAACGGGAAAATTAGTCTACAAATTCGTGATGTACCCACTGACTGCACGCACTTGCTTACTCTTTGGGAATGAGGGTTTGTTTTATATATAATCAAATGTAGCTAGGTAAATGTTTGATACAGCTGCATTATATCTCTGATAGATATAATATATGCACAGCTACCAAAAAATAGCTTATAGAAGAATTATGTTGCTCTGGAGCTGTATTTACGATTTCCAAGATTTGTTTTGCATTTTCACCCTAAAAATATTATATCTCCATCAGGCGCGTATACAGGAGGAGGGTCACGGGGGTCATGACCCCTCCCAAAGCACTTTCTCACCTTCGCGGTGAATTGAATGGGACGCTGATCTGTAATGAGTTGTAAAAGTTTAAGAGGACCATTTTCGTATGGTATGGACACAAAGTGCAGCTGACGCCGGCGATTGATGCTGGTGCTGCAACACACTTTTGCAATTTGCGGCGACAGCTAGCGCTGGGTTGGGCGTTTGTTTGTCTTCTTTTGAGTAGTAATAGTGGGCAGGTAATAATTGTCAATCACTCATAGCTCTTCGTCTTTGAAACGTGTACGATTTCTTTATAATGTTCTTGTGTTTTATATAGTGTCGAAAGTCATCTATCATACGTATCACAGAATAAAAGTAATTTTGGAATACTACATATTTATTTTAGTGTTTGATTGTTTAGAAGAAGGCACGCAATGCATAGCAGCCCGATTATTATTATGCTTTTATATTTTTGTTGCGCGGATTACTCCCATAGATGAAACAACACACAGTTTCGAGATTTGAAAGTGTTATTGTTTCTAAGAAATTGGTCAGCGGCCTGATTTTCCGACATAGAATCGATGACAGGACAACTTGTTCCATGCAATCATCAACGTATAGCCAACCGTTGATTTTTCTTAACTACACTGATTGAAGGTTGAGTCATTCCAAATTATGACGTTCGTAGGCAAGCATTAAATTTTTCTTAGAAAAATACTTGTAAATTGTTCTTAGGAATTTTAATGCATAACTATTCACCGACAATGGTGGAAGTGGTGGATTGATTCTGGTGGTTCACTCTTTCGGACAAGGGCACAAGCATTCAGCATGGTTCCAAAGAGTTGTATTGATTTAGGTGCCTTAGCTGGGCTTGGTAGCTAAAGATATTTATGAGCGTTGGCACACATACATTTTGTTCTTAGAAGTTTACTTGAAAATTTTTCTACAATATTTTTATACACTATTGGTGGCTCAAGACCTTCAGTTGGATTGATTCGAGTGCCGCCAAAATAGATTCTACAATTTTACGTAAGAATTTTACGGCAAAACTATAAAAATAAAATCCATTCGCTTTCCTCTGTGATAGTTGGCGTTACTTGGCTTGTACTTTCGTATTAATTCAAGTAGTGTTGTTTAGTTTAACTTCACGTTTACTTTAAATTTGTAGGAGAAGGATAAACTTGCTATATTAGTTAGCGATGGAGGTAGAAATAGTAGCGAAAATGTAAAGCGGAAGACTGATAAGACTATTTACAATTTTTTTCAGAAGAACGCAAGATCAGTTAAGTTTCAATCAGAAGAAATAGTCAGTAAAATCCATTCCTTTGGATGAGACTCAAGGTGCAAACTCACTCTCAGTCAATCATTTCACCCGTGACAGAATTGCTTGCGACAGCAAATATTTCTACAATCTCTGCACGAAAAGGCGTATCGGCTATGAGTCCTTAATGTCCACCCTGAGATCGACATAATAAATATCGATAGGTTTTCCAAATCAAACCGAAAATTGGATTTTGTGATATAACGTAACTAAATATGATTAAAAAAACTGTCAGGAGCGACTTTTTCTGACTTTTTCCTCCTCCTCGAACATTTTAGTTGTGACCCCCCCCCTAGACTGCCGGTCTGGATACGCGCCTGATCTCCATCGGATATTTAATATTTCTTATAGAAATAATAATGCTAAGCTTGATATACAAAAGTTTAATATATTTGTAAAAGTTACACTTTTGTCTTCTCAGTAAATGTTTACCTGTTATAAATTTATTGAATTATTTTATGGTTGAGAGAGCAGTATTGTATTTGCTATAGATCTCAATGTCTGCCATAGGTATAAAAAGCTTTACTGCAGCTAATTTTTTTTGAGTGCGTGCTTTGGGGATATAACCTCATGCCAAGCTTCCTCTAAAAGTTTTAAGTAGAATTAATAGAAGTGCATCCAATTTTTTTGTAGGTAAGCGGGAAAGATCTCGTCTTCATCCGGCGACTTGTATGGTTTAAATGAGTTTATGGCCTATTAAGGTATAATATTTGCGGTGTAAAGATCTTGGCGCCAGTCCTCTTTCCTGGGATGATAATCATCTGTTGTACACCGCTTCAGCGACACTAACAACAATTCCTGGAAACTATATCTGTGATATGAGTACCAGAGTTTCTGTTTCTGTTCCAGTGTAGCTACCATCATCCTTTTCTAATAATCCGAGTGTGTTAGGGGATCCTTTAGACAAGACCTTGTAGATTCTAGCACATAATTACCTTCTGTGAATTTCTGCCATGATTGCTCTTCGGATCTCCTAATTTCCCGATTATATTCGGTTAGATTCCGTTTGTATTCTTTCCAGTTTGATGTTCTTTTCCCTTTATTGCATAGTTTGACCTGAGTTTAGTGTCGAAGGCTTTACTGCTAGGTTACCAGACAGATTGTATTTATACATACTTTAGTAAAGCCTTCGACATTGCAGCTTTCGGTGATTGTATTTTTACGGACATTAGTGTCAAAGGTTTTACTTAAGTCTGTATAAATACGATGTGTATTTTTGTAAGCCCGCCAATGTTATCTGAGAAAAATTCTAATAAGTTAGTGGTTGTAGACCGGCCCGAAGTAAACCCTGTTGGTTTGAAGAGAGCAAATTTTTGCAGGAAATCGATAGCTAGAATAAATGATAGATTTGAACAATTTGGGCACGCGATATAATTTTCCAATAGCCCTATGGTTAGAAATTCCACTTTTATTACGTTTTTTGTGGATAGGTATGATAAAAGAATTTTTGCATAGCTGCGGCAGACAACCACTATCGGGCGATTTATGAAACATAATTCTCAGCGGGGCTGCCTAGGCAAGGCAGCCTGACTGACTTAAAAAAGGCTGGAGGGATCTCTTCAGGACCCGTTGTGAAGAGTGCGATTGTAGGGATAGTGAATGAAACTTTATAGGAGTCGTTCATATGAATAAAGTTATTAAATCGAGGTTGGAAAATTGACGAGGCAAATGATTTGTCAAAATATAAAGTACAGATATTACAAATTTCAGGCGAATCATCACTAGGAGAATTTGTGTACCTCATAGTATTAGGGTAGTTGTCTGTTTTCTTCTTCATATTAGTAAACTTAAAAAAGATGTGTGGGTGACTAAATAATTTCGAACGCATGGTTTGATTATATTCATCATAAAGTGTGGAGGAAAGTTCTTTGAACTCATGGGATGTGAGGAAATTGTTGTGACTTATAAAGTCTTTGTTCCTCATATAACTTTTCCACAATTTATTGCTCCTATTCTTAAGACTTTTAGGTCTTTATTGAACCATGGCGGAGATGTTTTAGAGAACCGCTGATGCTCACGGGGAACATGAGAAGAGGATAAATCGAAAAAAAATTATGTAAAACTTAGACTGCGGTTGCAACAAATGGATTGTCGTACTAACTTTACAAAATTCTCGTACGTCATGAAAAATTCTCGTACACTAGGCTTATCGCGAAATTAATGAGAAATGGCCTCTTAATTAAAACTGGGGATTATTTAGTAACATTTCATTTTATTTTTTTTATAATAAAAATAATGCGTATCTTTAAAAAAGTTTTGTTTGATAAATTTTTTAAACCGATTTTTGTATTAAAATTGTGTATAATCTTGTTCTTAAAATAAAAAACATCTAGATTAGGCTAGGATTATCTGGGTCAGAGTTAATATTTTCGTCGACATTTTCATAATCAGGTTGCACTGCATTAGCAGGTTTATTCTATTATATGATGCAAACGTTGTGCGACTTACCATTTGGGTAGTAGGTTTCTTTTGACTGTGTTTTAACACATTGAGCTGCAAGGAGGAGTCCATCATGGTCTTAGATGAGAGCTTGTAAATTGTCGTAATTTTCTTCTTATTAGGTTGTTCTTGCTAAAAATCCTCTCGATATCGCCATTGGAATGTGCGAGAGTTAAAACGGATAGCGTAAATTGAGGTAGAACTATATATTTTTAGTCAGCATGAGCAGTGCGGATTCGGGAAAGTTTGTGCCGAAATATATCAACTCCCTTTTCTTTGGTAATGTGTGGAGGAAGTTGGTCCAAGGAAATAAGTCGACACTCGTCATCGAGTTGCTGCAGTTTCTTATATTCTAGACAGACTGTCTCCATAATGACTTGACTTTTAATTAAATGGAGTCAAATGTGCGGTGTGTCACACGAAGCAAGCCCCTCAAGGACCCATTTGCAACATTTCGCATCGTTTTCAAATGAACCGAATTTTACTCAATTTAGTGAAATTGCAGTAAAAGTGCCACCTACCATCATTAAAATGAGCTGAATTTATTAGAAAGTGAAAAGTTTTTCCAATAAATTTAGCAGTGACAGCCATCAGCTGATCATGACAGAAATATCTTTGTCACTTACTTTACTTCTCTTTATTCTCTTTGAACAACAAAAATTGTCTTCTACTCAAAATGATTGCAACTACAGTAAATACTCGCAAAATTTTTTGATAGCATTCATTTCCTTGAAATGACTGAATTTCAAATTAAGTCACTATTGGCGCAGTCTGTCGAGGGTGTTGGGGTCTGGCGGCTTTGCCATAGGACACCGGCTACATAAAAACAGGAGTAATGGAGTATCGTTTCGGTATCTTGAGATCAGACCTTGAGCCTAAAACTATCGCTGCCACAGAAAAATTATATTATAACTAATTACAGGCCAATATGCTTTCGTTCTAATGGTATTTAAAAAAATTACATGTAGGCCAAATTTATGGAAATTATGGTGTTTGAACCAAATCCAAGCCATTTTTATATGAAAAACTCCTGCAATAAGACAAGGCAAGAATTGTGTAATGTCGGCCGATATGCTCTTTTCAAGTCTGTTTAAAAAAAAAATAAGCAGAATCGTCACCCCCGGAATATATAAGAGATTCTATATACCGGGGGCTACGGTTCTGCTTACTTTTCTTAAATTATCTTTTACTCTACTTTTGTTACAGTGTGAAAATTGTGGCTGGAAAATGTTGGACGCACGAATTCTCGTACTTTCGTGTACGAGAATACATTTTGCCTCGTACATCGTACCTGAATAGAAAGTCGCGTACATGTACGAGAATTATTGTACGTCTAGCATCGCTGTGCAAGACAGCAATGTGTTGAATAGAGGTGAATCTACTGGAGAGTTCGGAAAAGTTAGCCTTTCTGCAATTTGAAAAAGTATTTTGTTTCGTCACTATTTGTTAAGTTCTCGGGTTCATAGTAATATGTAAGTAGTAGAGGGGGTGATATTTAACAAGGGTATACTCGGCTAGTTTCAACTAATAAGTCACCTGCGTCAGTAAAAAACACCAGGTCTAAATACCTCCCCATTCATAACATTACTGATTTGGCTGCGAAATAGTATCCAGGAAGATTTATTTATTCCCATATTGTCAAGTTATTAAGAGGAAGGTTATTATCGTCGTCTTCATTTAGTACCCATTATATGTTGGGTAAATTAAAATCACCAATAATTAGTAATTCTTCGAAGTTTCATCTTACTTTATCCATGGTAGATGTTAAAATGAGTAGGTCGTAAATACTCTGACCTTTTTCGCCAACAATGGTCCTTAAAGGCAAGGAGAACGCCACAGCCACGAGCTTTTGAATCAGTATGTCTAATATTTTAAAATATTTTTTAAGAATTATTAAATATGTCATCATCGCGAAAACCATGATGCAGCCAAGTTTCAGTAAAAGCAACTATATTGAAATAAGACAAAACAGAGGATTTGTAGATTTGTGCAGTATTTGTCCGAATCCCCCATATGTTTCGATAGTACAAGTGGAAAGTGATTTGAGTTTTTTTTAAATATCGCGGCTTATTTTAGCTGTATTTCTAAGTTGACACTTGGAAGATATGAATAATTTAGAAAAAGTGACAGAGGGCCAAAATTAAAAAAAAAATGCAACCGATTTAGAACATTTACTTATTTTTCGACAAGAAGTAGCATCTGTTACGATATATTTGGATTTCAGATACATCAATATGTCCTCACACAACGTTTCTGGAGAGAAACGCGTGATAAAAACACTGGACGGTTTCGGTACTGTTCTCAAAGAGGTACCAATTCCATTACCTAGAGAAAGCACAGATGAAGTATCATTCATTACTGTGGTTCAGATGCAGGTGGTAGAGTGGTATTATCCGAGCTTTGACTCACAGCGTTACATAAGGCCATAACAGCCGAGGCACTTGGACTAATAGTAGCAGCGGGCAGGTGCTAATTAGATCGCTTCCTCCGACGTGACTGGCACTTGCGACGAGGCTTAGAGGCGTCACGCCAGAATAAGCAGAGATGTTCAAGTTGTGAGACGTGAGACACTTAATGGCTTAGGTAGGCGATGGCGCCAATAAGCACATAGTCTTAGCAGCAGTAGAAGAACATGATTAACAGTATAAGTTATATTACAGAAGAGTTGCAGAGATTCAGGCGTTAGTTGAGACAGCGAAGAAGAAGGATTGTGTCAGGCACGAAAAGATCCTGATATCGCAGTGGTGAGAACTCCGACTGATAGATGGCGATCAAATTATATAGGAGATATAAACAAATAAATATAACCAATATAATAGTCGCAATTAATAAAGAATATTCTCATTACACACACAAATAACGGCTAACAAGCTTACCACACGGCAATGAAACGCACACACAAAATGCCAGTGTAAAAGAGCACCTACAGCAAGCGGTCACCAAGAACATGAAATGAGTGTGCAAGACAAGACGGGATAGCAAAGCAGCATTATCCGACAATTAACAAATGAATCACATACGAAGTTAACTTAGAAACGTTTGAAAATATAAACGCAATATTAACACTATACTTGAAGGCACAAAAATGGACAAACTTATTGACATATCTTCTTCTTCACATACTTTGTTGTACAGCTGTCGATATCTGTGTATTTCTCGTTTGCGCTAATAGGTTTATGAAATCTGGCCCTGGCAACATCCAAAAAGATTATAACTGGGAAATATGACCGTCGTTCAGTGTTTTGTTCCATCTGAAAAAAACGATTCATGAAAATGAAGGATGAATCTTATACGCGACTGAAACTGAAAGAAGTGTTTGATTCCATTCTAAGGGAACATATTAGCGCTATCAACACCTTTGTTTGAATATCTACATTAATAAGGGGTGGTGACCAGTCTTGCCTGAATTTTGTAATTCTCTTCAACTATTTATTAATGAAACATTTTCTGACCATATGAAGATACAAAAAGAAATCTGGGTATCAACGTATGGCTAAACTGGATCAAGTACATCAGGTAGCCGTTATTCGGCGAAAGTGAAACATTATAGGAAGCGCCCGGAACTTCAGAGTAGCACGACAGCGATAGCGATCAATCACTGCTTTATTAAAAGCAAACTAAGCATGATGAATGCTTTGGTGAGGAACACAAAGAAGGACTCCGTTAGCCAAAGAAGACTTAACGTAGATAACTTTCAGGACAGTATAAACCAGTTGGTATTGTTGAAAATGCAAATCAAGTGCGTCTTTCTGAAAACACCAAAATCAAAGAAGATTGGAGTGTAAAGAAATCTGTAATTAATTATATCAATCGCTGAAGAAAGTTTAGATCACGTCCAAGTGAAGGAAAAACAGGAAAACTCTCCAAGCGATCCACAAAATCACCATCAACCGCAAAACGAATTCAATGGACTGTGCAGATACGTGGAGAGCTTTCAAGTACGAAGAGTCATTGGCTTTTGTTGATGTTGTGGCTGCTCATATTTCAAGTCGTTTGTTAGAAAGAAGGGCTTTCACGTTTTGTTCGGCAACGTTCAATCCAACATCCAGGCTGTATTTGGTTTATTTCAGTTGATCCCTTATAAGAAGATTACTAGCCTTTAGATAAACTCTTTGTGGAAGGACCAGACCCCTCGAGCTGAAGTCAAGTTGCGGCACTGGGATACTTCCAGGTAAAGTCGAATATGGTCAATGATTCAGAGTTATTTTCCATCCTGATCCCTTAGTAACTTCTACAGACTTAGTTATATAATATTATCTCTTTGTGATAAACTTGTTATTTGCGAATGATGAAGTCAAACAAAAAAATGTTTACCGAATGAGAAACGTTTATGGTAAGGTACCACCTACTGAGCTATCATTTGCAATGGCAGTGCACACAAAATCATCATGTAGTAGTAGTAAATAAAACTGGACCGCATATGGAACGACTTGAAGGGAATACTCCAAACATCGTGAGATATAGATATCACGATAAGATAAGGCCTTTTGCCTTTTTAAGCATTTTAGAGAAATTGGTAATGAGGTACATAATTCACTAGTGTTTAGAATACTAAGCAGAGCTACTGAAGTTACCATAAAACACAAAAGCTCGACTACGATAAAAAAAACTGATTGAGGACTCTTTTCGGTTCAGGATAATCCTAAGTGCATATATTAAATAAGAATTTCAAAGTTATTTTTTTTTAATTTTCCGCCGAGGTAAGTTAATCCATGAAAAAGTATCCTTTTCTCGTGAAATGAAGGCTTCAAAAGTTAATTTTTTTACCTTCCTTTAGTGATGAATATGAATATAAATGGGAAAAGTTTTTCAATTAAATCTTTTCAAGTGCAACCAAAATATACGGTAACGAAGATTTAGCAGAAAAAGAGTTTTTCTGTTCTTTTTAGTGAAAGGGATATTTAAAATATAACGGAAGCGGATGAGTTTTCCGGATGGACGACTGACAAACAACCCGGCTACCCTTTTATTTCAGTATTAATTGTTGCATTCCGAATGGATTTAAAATAAAAGTTAAAAGAAACAGAATTTATTTTGCATTTATGATTGCGATAATTTGTCCATGAACTTGCACAAGATTAATTCATGTGTTCATGTACCAAGGATTTAAAAGCAGGCGTTATGTTGATACGAATCACATCCGCTGCTAGCGGAATAATCTTCTCGTTGATAATTTATTAAATCATTAACGTGTAATTTCATTGTGTTCGGCATAAAAATGAAACATTTCGCATAATTTAAATAATTTCTGAAAAGTTATTGATTTCGAGAGATCTGGGTCACAATCCACATTTATTTTTTCTCAGCTGTTAAAATTGCAATAGGGTGGACGATTTGGTCTTTCAACTCTTGTTGAAATTGTATTTCGATACATATAAATTGCTGTTACATTGTGTGAAACATATAAATGTGACAACCGTAAAACATTTACCTTAGTCTGGAAAATAAAATTTATTCCTGGGGGATTTACAAAAGTTCATCGATCACAATTCGGTCTCAGCTTACAAATTGAAATTAAATTAAGCGACTTAAAAGCGTGATAAATGTATGCAAATTGCTACTAGTGAAATTCATGTAATCACATTCAAAGCTAAACGAAAAGTTTTATCCAGAGTTAAAATCCATGAATTTTGATAAATCCAAGACGGGAAAAATTCTTTAAACTGCGAGTACGAAGTTAGAGAAGCCACTTGCGTTTACTTGCTTGTATCTTGAAAAAAGTCGTGGAGTATGTACTGCGGACTGATAAAAAAAAGGCGTAACTTTAAAAGGACAACAACTTGTGTGTGTGTGTGTGTGTGTTTGCGAAAACTTTCCAGCCACAGCATCGTAAGCAGTTCCAAAGACAAATTTCTTTGATGTAATTCTGTTCGGGCTTCAGTTTTTCTTGTGCACGTCTTCTTTTGCTCAGAAAGTTAGTCATTTAATCTACGTGAATGCACAAATGTAGCCATCTGCTTTCGAAGGAAAATAAATGGGGAGACTTAAGGCTTTAGAAAAGTGAAAAATTCTTCCAATTCATTATCTACCAAAATTGTGCTGTGCTAATAAAATAATTTTTATCTTTCATCCAGAAAAGGTGTGTATTTTATAAAAGTAAGGAATTTCTTTGTGCGGCATTAAATCTGTTCTTGTTTTTTATAAATCTTGCTTTAATTTTAAAGGTAAAGGAAAAATGCGGAGTTGACAATAATATCTTCTTGGTTTTTGCATGCAATACTCAATACTCTCGTTGTCACAACACATTTTGAAGTAAGGAAGGGAAAAATAGAAAAGAACTATTCCATCTAAGGATTCTTTATAAAAGATTTTCAATACAAAGAAAATTAAAAAAAGAGCAAATGCATTATGAAAAGTAATATGGATTTTGTCAGAAATTTTTACGGTATATATGAACAATGTACATAAAAAGAATTCACATAATGAACAAGGAAATATCAAGGAAAACCATAAATAGTCCAGTTAATAGCAATTTTTCCCCTACAAAAGGTGGGGTAGTTGTGATTTTTATATATGTTATTTAGTTCCGAGCCCCAATTAAAAGTCCAAACTTTCACCTTCTGAGGAGGTCTGCGCGGTTCGCCATCTTGGATTAAAGGTAAAAAAATTGGTTTTATCAATATATGTAATAGGTGAAACTACGACAAAAATGGCTGAAATAAATTTGAAGAAGACTAAATTTTTTGTATAAATACTTATTTTGTAAGTCTGATGTGTGAGTGACAAAGGCGGAAACGTGAACATTATTAAAAAAAAACTTATATGTATAGTTCCCCCTATACAGGGTGTTTCGTCCATGGTGGTCATAGGACAGGAGATGATAGTAGTTACCCCGTTAAACAGAAAAGAAAAGTTGCTAGTCTTTCACAAAATATCCTGCATCTTAAAAGGAAGTACAAGGTGTACGGTCACTTACAAAACTCATTGTACGCAAAACTTTATGGTCTTTCCAACGACTGCTCGACCAGCCCCGTACTCCTCTCCCATAAGGAGTTATGAGCGTCCATATTAAAGATATTTTGTGATAATTAGTGATTGATAACACGTCTAATTTCGGTATGACCTGAATAGGTTATGAGCTTAACGGCTATAGTGAGCACACTTTTATTATAGGTCAAATTAAAGAGGGGAGTCCACGCTTTACAGTTTTTATAAAAAAAAATGGTTAAGCACCAGTCTCCTTCAAATTTGTATCAGCCATTTTGGTCATACAACCGTTTAGGAATTATTTTGAAAATAAAAACAATTTTTTGAACCTTTAATCAAAAATGAATTTTTAATCGGGGCTCGGTATTTAAAAATCACAACTACCCCACCTTTTGGCGGGCAAAGGTCTCATTTAGTCCCTACTGACTGGATCTATGGAGTGTCACGCTTGGGCACTTGCCCCGGCGCTAATTTTAATGGGGCGGCAATACGACGGACTTTTGAGCGAGAAAAAATTTAATTACAATAATTGGAAAATTTTTTCAGACCATACATAAAATTTCAGTCTCTTTCCGGAATCTAAAAGTTCCTTTGCTGACATATCAATCAGTTTACTGTCTATTAAATTTAAGTCTGTAAGACTCTGTGAGCTAATTAAACTAAAAATTCCGCTATATTATCGAATTGTACCTTTGTATCATATGAAATGAATTCAAAAATTGGAGAAATGTGGCTGGCAACCATATCCTCTCCATCATCCATCAATCCTACCTTGACTGTAGACAGAATATAAGACAGTATGCACAAGCACAAAGTTAGCAGAAAATTATTTTTATGCCAGATAAATTAAGCCATTTTAGCCGGAGTTAAGGGCTTTGAATCTGAGTTAAAAATCGGATAAATCCTTTCAACCTTTGCCAAAATTCCCACCCAGAGTTTTTTTGAAACCGACTCAAATTTTTGTAGTTTCAGCAGAGAAGATTCATATTGAAAAGTGTCAAAAAGAAAAAACAAATCTCTAACATAATTAAATTTAATTTGTTAATAAAATCGGAGACAGACTTGCAATTTCAATATTGCATTTTGCGCTCAACCGCAAGTCTGTCTCTATATACTGAGATACAGCACGGTATACGCTCGGCTTACACTCAGTATGTAGTACATTGGAACTCAATATTGAAATTGCAAAAAAACGTACGAGTTTATTGCAATATGACACTAGTTATAAACCATAATCATTTAATACACGAACTTTTAGAACCGAATTTAATACTGCAATGTTGGCTACAACTTTTCCCGACATTTAGTATTTCACACGTGTCAAAATAAAGTGTCTACTCCGCTTTTATTTTTCATATAGACAAGAAATTTCACAATATTTGCTCGCGTTTTATTCGTGCGCGGAGCTTTCTTAAGTCAAATGACAAATCAAGTGATTAATCAAATGTGAGTTCTATAATTAAATTCTTAGTATCGTAAACTGCAAGTGTATCTGTGAAATTTTATATTGCAATTGACATAATTGCATTATCAATATATCAATATTGAAATTGCGAGTTTGTCCCTGGCTTAAAATAAACTGATACAGTTTGAGATTCGAACGACATTTAAGATCTATAATGGATCTTAATTTATGTTTGAATTTCAAATTATTTTTATTTAATAATCATTTGTTTCAAATTCAAATTGTTTTTAACAATTCTGGTTCTAGTTTCAGGGTATGCAGTATAAATGGGTCGTCTATCATATATATGTGATGCTTAGAATACTCTGGAGCTGTAATAAAATTTGGCCCAAATAAAGAACGTTGTTAGAGGGGGCGGTAACTAACGTCTTTTCCCCCTGCAAAACTTTACTAGATCTAGCACTGTAAAAGATTAGCTGAACTTGTTTTTGTTATAAAAGTAAAACTCACAGCAGTTTAGTCCTGCGAAAATTTACCAATAAGATCGAAACAAACAGCAGGCAGTTTTAGTCTATAGAAAAGCGTTAGGAAATAAGGTACGTATAACAAGTTCAGCTAGTCTGTATCATTTTTCTTGAAAAATGTTTCACAAATCCGTAACGCTAGCTTTTATCAAATATAAATATTGCGTGGTAATGAAAAACTGATTTAATTTTATAAGTATTTATTAATTTGTACTGTTTAGTTAAGTTGCGACTGACTACATCAAGAGATTCCTATCTACTTAGCTCTCCGTTTTGCGTCGGTCTGGTTTTCTAAGTCTAATACTACTATTACTATATTGCATTGTCTAGTGCAATATAAATGTGAGGTATTTCTATTCTATCACTCCTACTTGTTTTCTGGCATAAAACATTCAAAGTAATGAGAAAGTGTTAGTATTGTATTCGTACAATGACAACCTCTTTTTATAAATATAATAAAAATGAATATCGTACTATGTCCACAATGGTTACCCACAACTGCACCAGTAAAATCTACGAACAATAAAACATAAGAATGGTTGAAACAGAGATGGATTCCACAGCTTGGTGGTTAAAGAGGTGCAGAATACGTTTTATTGAGGAGAAATTCATCAAGTTTATTGAATGAATTCAGGATCTTTACAGAAATTAGAAGTAAGTAAATTCCAGTGTTCTTTAAGGGTTCATACTTTTCCACTATTACACTTTATTACTATTAACCGCACATAAGATACGGACAGATGGCATGGTAAAAATTTTAGGCGCACGAGATAGGACAGGATTAGGACAATGGAATGTGAGACAGAGAGATACAAGTTTGAAATTCTTGGAATCAGTGAAATCAGGTGGTACGGCGTCGCCCAGAGAAATATCAACAGCTAGTGTACACGGGAAGTCAAAATGGAAGCAAACTAGGTGTTGGAATAATTATAGCTCGCACATTAAGAACGATCCTAATGAGCTGGAGATAAGCATCGATAGAATAATAAGTACCAAAATGGTCTCAAGAATCCAAAAGATCACAACTTAATGCTACACCCTAACAGTAGTTGTAACCGACGAAACAAAAAATGAGTTCTATTAACGATGCCAGGAACATTATATGGTAACTGCTGGCACCTCTTTTCCCAAAAGAATGTGTTACTAGAGATATACGACTAAGACCAACAGTAATTAGAAGACAGGTATACGAGGAAAAGACGCTGGACGCAGTACACAGAAACTAAGCCGGGGGCGATACAAATAATAAATTTTGTTAAGGCATGAAATATATAAATAGCGTTTGCAAGTATATACCGACAAGTGGGAGAATGGGTCTTAGAAAGAAGCAAGGTGAGCCAAACGGAAATTCTACAACGAAAGTGCAAGAAGCAGTTGAACGAAATACCATGCCCAGACTAAAAAACAAAATGAAAACATTAACAAACAAAGGCGCAAGAAGAAACCAGCCTTTCAAAAACAACCGTGAGCCGCAACCAATATCAACAAAAGATCAAATACACTGATGGAGAGAATATTTCAACACAGTCAACAACAATGAAGAACAAGAGCAGCACCACCATTACCAGAACAAAATCTGTGAGACCACCAAAAGCACCAATCTAGTCTCTATCCCGGAGAGAAATAACAGAAGCCATCATTAAGCTCTAGAGCAATAACAGAATTAAAACTGACGGAATCTCTGCAGAAATATTGAAAGTATGATGTATCAGAAATTCGACAGCCTATTATTGAGCAAATATGGACAAAAGAAATCATAGCATCCTCTGGCAGAAGGGAATAATAGTGAAACATCCGACGAAGATCATGCTAATGAGCCTGGTAAACAAAGCACTAGCTAATAGCTCTGCTAATTCTCTCCAAGATATAAGTTAAGATAGAGGAAAATATGATATATGCGATAAGCGCAATTAAGATTAATTGAAGAACAATCATGGAAATTGAATTCTCCATGTATATAGCATTAGTTGGTTTTGAAAGAGCGTTCGGCACATCAAATCATTGAGGAATATGGGAGACACTATCTCGCAAAAGAACACCAGAATAGATAATAAGCCTGATTAAAGTACTTCAAGATAATGCCGAACCAACAATTCTCCGCAATGGTAACTTGATCGATCAGGTGTATTCAAGGATGCCCGTTATACCTTACTAGTTATCCTTACAATACCATACAGCACAAAATTACCCACGGACATCCGATTCCGGGATCTGGCAGTATACAGTATGTACTTCGGACCTTATTTCTAGCAGTTATTAGAAATTTCCCATAAGTTATTCCCTGGAATATCCCACAAATACTTTATATGGGAACATTCTCAGTATTTTAAGAAAAAATACATCCGAGATGTTCAGGAAAAATTTGCGACAAACATGGGAAAGTCGTTTTTTTTCCACTTCCAGAATTTATTTCGGTATGTTCTCTAACTCTCGTGTTTCGCGTGGTTCTCTGGTGAGACCATAATTTATCGCTTAGTGTGCTTCTGTGTGTCGCTTTTGGAAAACAAGAACAGAACAACAAAATTGTCTTGAAAGAAACCATGAAAACCACGTCGTTTAAGCTAGCTACATGCGTGTACCTATCTATAGTCCAACTCTATTTGCTTCTGCAATTTCTTCTGTTGTGTATTCGAGTGATCTTACGAGTACCTTTCGGAGCCGCGGTGTGTAATTTTCACTATAATAGGCGAAGCTTTGTTGTTAAATAAATGGCGAAGCCAAATGAGGCTTTGCACCAATTTATTTAATATACAACTTGTTGATAATAAATGGCGAAGCCAAATGAGGCTTTGCACCAATTTATTTAATGTACGGCGTTAATAAATGGCGAAGCCAAATGAGGCTTTGCACCAATTTAATTAATGTACAGCGTTAATAAATGGCGAAGCCAAATGAGGCTTTGCACCAATTTATTTAATGTACGGCGTTAATTAATGGCGAAGCCAAATGAGGCTTTGCACCAATTTAATTAATGTACAGCTGGTTCTTTAAGACTGAACTCTTTTCAACTTTATTCTTGCACTATATTTATATAAAAATTGTCTTACTCTAAGACTACTAATACTATACAAATTAATATATGAAATACCTCTGACCCAGCACTTTGTTTATTTAACGTATAATTCATACAAAGTGTAAGTCGGAAGTATTTCATTAAAAACTATTACTTAATTTTACTATTTACGGAAGTCTGCAAGTCACGGCGCTCATTGCTTTTTATAAATTTATATGTATATCTTACCCAATCCATGTTGCGAGTTTTCAACTCATTGTTTATTTTAATTTCTTTCCTACTCGAATTACACTCAGTACTTTGCGGCTTATTACAAAAACAATTTAGTTACTTACAAACATATGTTCTACCTCTGGTGCAAGGTCGTCGTATTTCAACATGCGAATTCTTGTGCGCAGTGGTATTATGACATCATTCACTGAAATAATTGAGGTAGATCAGTGATGATTAATTATGTATGTAAGTATACCGTTCGTTTTTACATGCAGTGGAAACTGATGTAGGTATGTAGGTATACCCTGCCGTAAACTTTTTGTTTTATTTCCTGATCGGAATATGTGAAATGTTTACTTGCAATGTACTGATGTAGGTAGGTATGTATGCAATGAGTTGCTTCCGGAATAAAATTAATGTTTTTAGATTTTATTTGGGATTCTATGTATGTAACAAATCTCCCCCTTGTAAAAAAAATGTGTTATTCTTTGAAGAGGAATAACGCATTAAAACATGATGAAAGGGTTTTATCTTATTGGCAGTACTTTGTTATTGATTTTATATGTATAAATGATGTCGAGCTCCGGGACAAGCATACGGTTAGGTCTTTAAGACTAATAAGTACAAGTTCATCTATGTCTACAATAAATTAAATTAAGGTTAGGAATACGTTACAATATTTCTTATATTAGTACAATAAAGTTATAATGTTTGATAGTTTGTTTGGCACATATTAAAAATTTCACATTGTAATTGTTTTTTTTTTTTTTTGTGTTTATACATAAGGTATTTTTCTTAATTAATTTTCTAATATTAGTATATATTTATAGGTATGTTGGTTTTTAAGTTGGTCTCTTTTACAAATTAACATTTCTAGTTTCTATTATTGTACACATATATATTATTTTTAATTCTAATTTATGTGTATGTATATATTTTTACAATTATACATACTCGTATGTATGTTTTTTATTTTTTAATTATAATATATGTATAGGTATAAATATTTGAATTTTTTTTTTTTTTTTTTTGAAGAATTTATATATCAAACAAGGCAGGTATTTCTTATTATTTCTGGTATTTTTATAAATTTATATTCAATGATTAATTAAACTACTTGTAAATTGCGGGGTCTTTTAATTGAATCTAGTTTAAAATTGGATAAGGATGGTGGAAGTGGTGGTGGTGGAGGTATTGGTAAATTGTGTCTACTATTTAATTGAACCCTTAAATTCAGAACGAGCTATTTGAGGGGCAATGCGTTCTTTGTTTGTTGTTACCTCTTCTGATTCATTAATTAGTGGGTTTAATCTGGCTTTGTGAGCTTTGGAGATTTCCGATTGGAAGTTCTGAATGACTTCTAGTGTTGATCGGAGTTATATGGTGATTTACCAGATAAACAGTTTTTATGTATAAATAGAATGTAACATAATTCAGTTTTATACATTGTTAATTTGTGTATTACAAACTGTTGTGCTCTTGAGTGATTATTTTATTTAAAATATGGAGAAGAAAATTGGTGCTGCTTTTGACAAGTTGATGGCCTTGGCTAAATCGATTATCCAGCCGGAGAGGAATATTGAAGGTATGCCCTTATATCGAGTGGACCAGCCAATCGAGCCGTACGTGCCTCAGGGGCTGCCTGGGACCTCTCAAGAAGTGCCGGCTTACGTACCTGGACCTAGGAGGCTGACTTTAGAGGAATATCAAAGGAGGACTAAGAAGAACTGCGGAGATCAGCCAGATATGGCAAAGGAAACCAAGTCGACTGGAGGAGGTAGGCGTGTTAGGCTAAACCGAGAGCTGCACTATTTCAGGCTGAGGGCTAGTCTAGCCGCTACAACCGAGGAGCGTGCTCAGTATGAAGATTTGGCCAAGGGAAAATTAAAAGAAGTTAACGCCTTCAAAAGGGCTCAAAAGAGAAATTTTAAATAAAAACAAAAGAACATGTCTAAATTATCAAATAAATGATTAGTTATATATTTATTTTCTTTTTCTTTCATTAAACCCAAAAGAAATTTTTACCATTTTTATCCCTGAATAGGTATGTTGAGGGGTATTATTTTTCTGCATGAGAAGGTCTTTTTTTTTTTTTTTTTTTTTTTTTTTTTTTTTTTTTTTTTTTTTTTTTTTTTTTTTTTTTTTTGAATAGGTGCCTACTATTGCTGTATGGGAATTGCAAAAAAAATTTTTTTTTTTTGAAGCCATTACTCATGGAATGGTTTTAATCTGTTGTTATGTACAGTTATTCTTCATTTACCGATTTGAATAACAGTATTAACAGGGGTAAAAGCTTTTACCACGAGATATGGACCTAGCCATATCTGGGAGAGGTTGTGTTTTTTGGCCGGATTTTTCAGTAAAACTTTATCACCTGGTTGGAATGTTACCGGGCGTGAGTGTTTATCGTAATAAAGTTTTGACTTTTCCTTGGCGTTGAGCAGATTTTTCCGGGCGATAGCATATGTTTTTTGTAGTTTGTACCTAAGAATGTGGTAGTAACTTTCGTGGTTGTAAATGGGCTCTGGTTCTCTTTTCAGATTTGATGGTACATCCGCTGTAAACCCGAACAGACAATCCATTGGAGTGAGCCTAGTGCCGTCATGTGGGCTATTATTGTATACGAACGCCGCGGTTCTCAGGAATCGATCCCAAACCTTTGGATTTTCGGATACAATAGCTCTTAAATACTCCACTAGAGGTCTATGGGTTCGTTCAAGTGCGCCGTTGGATTGCGGATGATAAGCGGAAGTCTGTAATTTTTTTATTTTTAGAAGTTTACAGACACGTTTGAAAAGATCGCTTAAAAAGTTAGATCCCTGGTCAGTTACTACCTTTTTAGGAATGCGATAACGAGTAATTATCTCATCGAAGAATATTCCTGCTACCGTTTCTGCTTCGCCATTCGGCATGGCATAACAATCTACGAATTTCGTAAGATTGTCTTGGAATGTCAATATATACTTGTTTCCGGAGTGGGTTTCTTCAAGTGGTCCTACTATATCTAAATAGACTTTCTCGAAGGGCATTAGGGCAGTATCTGTTATGATCATCGGCATACGGTATTCCGGGCTAGCTTTCATTTTTTGGCATTTGGAACATTTCCGAATATATCTCTTAATAGAACTGAGCATATTCTTCCATTTATATTTTCTTTTTATTTTTTTGTACGTTTTAATGACTCCTTGGTGACCACCAAATGCCGAGTCATGATAGTCCTTTAGAATTATTTGAATTTCCTCGGGGTCTGTGATAATTTCAGGTAATTTATTTTGGGAATTTATAAAATTATTGCTCGGAGATAATTGGCCGTGTTCAGATGTACTACTTCCAGATTGGTTGTTTGTGGTTGATTTGTGTTTCATTGAGCATTTTGGGTACTCCCTGAACGTTCTTGAATTCTCTGGGGAGTTTTGTGAATTATGTCCTCAATTTCTGTTTCCTTTGCTTGAGCTCGTGTAACAGCATGGCAATGTGCTGGTTTGGACTTCGGTGGAGGCGAAGAACTAGTATCTTCATTGTCTATGTCGGAATCGACACGGTGATGTACCTGGGCCTCTACCATGATCGAATTGGGGCTTGTTTGTTTCAGCTGGGCAGGTATTCGACTAAGCGCGTCTGCATTAGTGTTATATTTGCCAGGCTTATATTCAATCTTGTAGTCAAATTCCGAGAGTTTGTGGTGAAACCTTACTAATCTCGAAGTCGGATCTTTTACATTGAATATGCCTTTTAAGGGCTTATGATCTGTGTGAACCGTGAAGGTTCTACCCTGTAAATAACACCTGAAGTTCCTGGCGGGCCATACAATAGCGAGCAACTCTTTTTCTATTGTGGAGTATTTTTGTTCCGCCTTATTTAACCTTCTACTTGCATACGCTATTGGTTTGTCTTTGCCTATTATCCCTTGAGATAAAACAGCTCCCAATGCTTCGTTGCTAGCGTCTGTCGTTAGATTGAAAGGTTTGGTGAAATCTGGGTAGGTGAGTAGAGGAGGATTAACAAGAGAAGTTTTAATTTCATTGAAAGCATCTTGGCATTTTTGTGTCCAATTAAATTTGACGTCTTTCCGTAAGAGATTTGTTAGTGGCCTTACTATTTTTGAAAAGTTTGGAATGAACTTGCGATAGTAGTTGGCCAGTCCAAGAAATGACTGAGTTTGTCTCACCGTTCGGGGTTGAGGAAAATTTTGAACGCAACTTGTTTTACTGGGATCTGGAAGTGCTCCTTCGTTTGAGCATTTGTGTCCAAGGTAGATCGCTTCTCTGCGAAGGAACTGACACTTTTCGGGTTGTAATTTAAGATTATGGGCTCGAAGTCTGTCGAATACCTTAGCCAATTTATCGTTGTGATCTTGTAAATTTTTTCCACATATTACAATATCATCGAGATAGACAAAGCATTCTAATCCTTGGAGACCCGTTAGAATGTAATTCATTAAGCGCTGAAAGGTCGCAAGTGCGCCTTTCAGTCCAAATGGCATTCTCTTAAATTCATAATGCCCGTAAGCAGTACTAAACGCAGTTTTCGGTCTATCCCTTGGGTCAACCAGTACTTGATGGTATCCACTTGCAAGATCAAGTGTGGTAAAATACCGTGAATGCCCAAGTTGATCCAGTATATCCTCTATCCTGGGTAGTGGAAAGGCATCCCCTATAGATTTCTCGTTGACTTTACGGAAATCTACTACTACGCGCCAACGTTTATTGCCGTCAGGCCCAGTTTTTTTGGGGGCTACAAGTAACGGAGAATTCCATGGGCTTTTGCTTATTTGAATGATGTCATTCTCTAGCATCTCTTTTATTTGTTCGTTAATAACAGCCCGATGTGTTTCTGGAAGTCTGTACATTTTTTGATTTATTGGTGGTTGATTATGCAATATAGGTATGGTGTGTTTTATAGTACTAGTGCACGTTAGTTTATCTCCCTTTAAGTAGAAGAGGTCATTATACTTATAACATAGCGCAAGAATTGACTTTTCTTCTTCGTGATTTAAATTTTCTTCCAACAGTAATTCTTTACGTAAAGCCGCAAGTCTGTCCTGATTAGAGCTTTTAGTATGGTTTATGTTTACTGAATATGGATTGGAAATGAAATTTGTCTTATCACTTTTCAAGTTGTAGTAGCTATTTTTTTGTGCACGAGGGAAAGGTGGACCACCTTTATTCTGAAAACTTTGGGAATTACTGACGTCCAAAGGTAAATAGAGAGGCTTAAGAGAGGCTTCTTTCTGAGAACTTTGGGAATTTATTTCGTTCAAAGGTAAATAGAGAGGCTGCAGGTTATAGTAATTAAGTGGAACTAGCGTAAGCGTTAAGTTCTTCAGGAATACTGGTTCTGTGTTTACGTTCAGAACAGATAACGGTATAAAACTTTTTTTCGAACTAACTAGGCAATTTGCGACAAATACTCCTTCTCCTATCTTCTGAGACATACAGATCATTTCTTGATCCAATTGTAATGGTATGCTCAGTACGATTTGAGATCGAGGAGGTATTTTATTAGGTCGCTGAAGCACTACTTCAAATTGTCTACTTTCCTCTTCATTCTCGTTTTTCAAGGTTCTCGAAATTTCTTCTATTTGAGGTAAGGAATTTTTTCTATTTGGTGCCATTGAAGTGGCAGCAGAATATTTAAATTGCTCCTATATTTGATCCCTTGGTATTTCCTCCCCATCTTCTGTGGATGTTTCGAGAGGTACCGTGAACTCAATAGGATTGGTTTCCGTGCGAGGAAACCGGAGTAATTTGTTAGGGCCTTCTATATTGCAATTTTTTGCAAGAAAGTCATTACCTAACAGCCGTAGTATGGTAAGTTTTCTTTAATGTCGAGCCGGGGACTTTTTGGTCGACAGTGTGCCGTTTCCCGAATTTGCAGTTTCCCATCGTTGTTTCTGCCGACAGGTGGACACGGTATGGCCTCTTCTGCTACAAAAACTACACATCTCTTGTCCATAATTAATTCTAGGTTCGCGATCTGAAGTGCCCCATTGAAAACTGTTTTTTGTATTTGCTCGCTCAGGTGGTGCCTTAACATTTTGTCGACAATATTGGACATCATGTCCTTTCGCTCTGCAGTTTATACAGAAAGGGGTGTTTTTGCGTTTTATGCACTCATCATACGTGTGCCCCTTGTAGTTGCAATAGCTGCAGGTAATCTTGTTTAACAGAAATTTCTGTTTTTCGTCTCTTCTTTCTCCGGTATGATGAAAGGTAGAAGTCTGGTATGGAGGTGGACTTCCTAAAGATTTTCTTGTCGAGCTGACTTGAGTCGAGTGCCAATTATCCGGTGAGTTTCTGCCAGTATTAAAGGATACCGAAGCTAATTTTGTCGGCTCCTGTGTGGGAGGTATATGGAACTCAGTCTTTATATTAGGCTTTCCTAGCTCATTTGTGTAAGTGTATGGAGCAACAGTCTCGTGAATAGGATGACTATAAGCATTAGCATAATTTGTGGAAATATGCCTTAAAAAGTTGTCCATTGGAAAATAGCTTGTGGGATTATGAATGTAACTGGCGGGTTGTGGATTATAAAAGAGGCTGTGTTGTAATCGTTCCATGTCTAGTGCCTTTTGGATGAGTTGGTCTACCGAATCTTCATTTAAAGTAAGTAAATAGGCACTTAGATGCGGATTATTAGCACCACTCTTCACTGAAGCCATAGCAAAATCTTCTATTTGTCGCTTCACCATATTGAAATTATCAGCACCATATTTACTCTGTGCTGCCTCATTACATTGTAACAATAGGCCTTTTAGCCTAGTTGTGAAGGAGTTAAATGACTCGTGCGGGTATTGTCGGCAAGTGATTAATCTATTTATCAGCTCATGGTATGTCTCACGAGGTAAGTAATTACGATAAAGTAATTGTTCAACCTCTTCAAATGTTGTGAGTGAGCTTGATGCGACTAGCTGGTATGCATTTCCTCTCAATCTAGTGGGAAAAATCTGCATAAAAGCTTGCTTTTCCTCCTCTTCTAGGCACTGTTGTACTTGTTTGCAACAGCCTATAAAGGTTTGCAATTCTGAGAGGATTTGGGGACTAAATTCTCCAGAAAACAAGGGCACCATTTGTGCTGACAGTTAAACTACCTTTTCATAATTCACTGGCATTTTGACTGGTTGGCTTGGTTGCTTTCTCTGGAGAATATCTGGAGTATCGTTATTAGAAGTAGGCGAGGTTAATGATTTTTCTGTGATTAGGGCGTTTAAGCTACTGTTTCTTACTAGAAAATTAATTAAGCTGTGCCTGCTGAAACGTTTACCTGAGCGATGCTCACGATACCAGTTTACGGAAGGTCGACTTTGGGGTAAATTACACTCTACACTTGGGCTATTTGGAGGGCTGGTATTGTCAAATGACAATGAACTTATTGCCGTCTCAAAGTTAGAGCATGAAAAGCTTCGGTCAGGTTTAGGCATGAAAGCCAAAACTTAGAGTTTCCACGAATAAGTGTGAGAGAGAGAGAAGTAAGGAAGAAAAGGGAATAAGTAGTTTTATCTAAGAAGTTTAAATAATTTAATCAAAGCAAGAAATTTTCCTGAATATGTGAAAGCTGCCTTGTTTTAGTTCTTTTGCTATTATTAATGAGGAATAACAGTTTTGCCTCTTTTTAACTTACTTAAGAAAGATTGTTGTCGTTTCAGTCAGCTTCGTTTAGCCGTACTCTTTGTTGTGTTGTGTAAACGGAAGTCGTCTTTTCCAAATTGGGGACTTCTTATCTTCTGTGGCTGGGTTCTGTCGCCAGATTCCACGATAAGTAACTCGTAACTCGTAGGTTGGAGGATCAAGGTTTTTCAAGTGTATGTAGATTGACCAACTTCCTTGATCCTACCGGCTGCGCCAAAATTGTTGTGTATTCGAGTGATCTTACGAGTACCTTTCGGAGCCGCGGTGTGTAATTTTCACTATAATAGGCGAAGCTTTGTTGTTAAATAAATGGCGAAGCCAAATGAGGCTTTGCACCAATTTATATAATATACAACTTGTTGATAATAAATGGCGAAGCCAAATGAGGCTTTGCACCAATTTATTTAATGTACGGCGTTAATAAATGGCGAAGCCAAATGAGGCTTTGCACCAATTTAATTAATGTACGGCGTTAATAAATGGCGAAGCCAAATGAGGCTTTGCACCAATTTATTTAATGTACGGCGTTAATAAATGGCGAAGCCAAATGAGGCTTTGCACCAATTTAATTAATGTACAGCGTTAATAAATGGCGAAGCCAAATGAGGCTTTGCACCAATTTATTTAATGTACGGCGTTAATTAATGGCGAAGCCAAATGAGGCTTTGCACCAATTTAATTAATGTACAGCTGGTTCTTTAAGACTGAACTCTTTTCAACTTTATTCTTGCACTATATTTATATAAAAATTGTCTTACTCTAAGACTACTAATACTATACAAATTAATATATGAAATACCTCTGACCCAGCACTTTGTTTATTTAACGTATAATTCATACAAAGTGTAAGTCGGAAGTATTTCATTAACAACTATTACTTAATTTTACTATTTACGGAAGTCTGCAAGTCACGGCGCTCATTGCTTTTTATAAATTTATATGTATATCTTACCCAATCCATGTTGCGGGTTTTCAACTCATTGTTTATTTTAATTTCTTTCCTACTCGAATTACACTCAGTACTTTGCGGCTTATTACAAAAACAATTTAGTTACTTACAAACATATGTTCTACCTCTGGTGCAAGGTCGTCGTATTTCAACGTGCGAATTCTTGTGCGCAGTGGTATTATGACATCATTCACTGAAATAATTGAGGTAGATCAGTGATGATTAATTATGTATGTAAGTATACCGTTCGTTTTTACATGCAGTGGAAACTGATGTAGGTATGTAGGTATACCCTGCCGTAAACTTTTTGTTTTATTTCCTGATCGGAATATGTGAAATGTTTACTTGCAATGTACTGATGTAGGTAGGTATGTATGCAATGAGTTGCTTCCGGAATAAAATTAATGTTTATTTGGGATTCTATGTATGTCACACTTCTTGTTTCGCAAAGTTTGTTAGTTGAACATTTAAGAGCATGATTTTTTAGTGATCTTGTCAAAGGAATTCCATTTAAAATTGTTAAAAATTTTGCATTTATATTCTGTGCAAGTGCATAATACTTCAAGCATATACCCTACAGCCATTATTTGTTTTTTTTAAATACCTACCCTTCAAAAAAAATTTCTACTCGCCCAGAAAATCTAAAAAAATATCCTCAGATATTCTCCGTACATTCTAAAAACAAACTAGGAAATCCGTAAATGTACGCTTGCAGCGAGAATTTTACATTATTGAATGCGTTAATTGTACCCAAGTACGACCACAGGAAATCCTGTGGGAAGGGCATGGGATCTACCAGGTACATCCCAACGCTGGACATTCATCACTTCCAGGGATATGCTAAATTGTTAACTGGGACCGGAGGAGATTTCCCACGGACAATTTAACAGGATTTTCTAGTAACATACCATGGACATACTTTTGCAGTGTGGGTTAGTCGAATTGATAAGAAGAGCAAACCAAGTACCTAAAAGAATCAGATGCACGTTAACAAGACGACTAGAAGACCATACTGGCCGAGACAGGCTCCTAGAAGTTACAGGTGCGTTAATTTGTATCGAATCTGAAAATTTTGTACTAATCGTTAAAAATACTGCTTTTAGCCGCATGCACTAAAAACTATTACAGAACAATTCACCTGCAGATTTGTGTGATCAGGAATTAAATTAAAACATCTCCGCATGGTTTTCATTAGTTCCAAAAACTTATTCCTGCACAATTTCACAAGTTTCAGTTCCAAATTTATATTGCCATTTTCGAATGTTGACCACTGATCTCAAACAGTTTTAAAAAACAAGAGCGCGACGATTTTTGATTTACCATAACTTTTGATGCAATTTAATTCAGCAAAGTTCCACCCAACTCACGATTTTTCACAACAATTTTCCAAAAATTTTAAGTTGGGTATTGTAAATGTACATGAACAAAACCTTTAGATAACGATTACTTTTCTCCTTATTGATTTCGAAAGAGGCGACTACATATTTGATTTAAAAAACTAGAATGATGTCGTCTTTTTCTTGCCTTATAATTCGGGTGGATTTCTTTTTCCGTAAAAACTATGGAAAAGTAATTCCTCTGAATACATAAAAATGTACCTTTCCCTTTTCTCTTTTTATGATAGAATTTCTATTTTACTTTCAATCTTACGTATCGGTATGTCTGATCCTTTAGTGAATATCGCTCAAGTTCAATGAGTAAAGACATTTTTTCGATTCTTGGGATTAATCATAAGCTAAATGTGAAATCCCATTCCTTCACATACTTCATTGACATTGCCAAAGCAGGTAAGTTGGAAATTTATTGATTAGTGTTCGATATTCTGGAACATATTTTACACAAGACTACAAATCTGAATAGGTAATGCGCGATTGTGACAATGTAATTCTGCATTGTAAGTAATACTGCAGTTCGTACCACATTCTAATACTGTGAATTGATTGGGCATATTCACACTCAGAATACAGACACAAAAATCTGTATGAGATGTAATATTGGGAATTCTAATCAAGCTAACAATAACAATCCCGTCGTAGATTTCTACCGAGGATTTCGACAATGACAGGATCGACGAAGGTAGGAAGAAGTGGAATTGGATTGGCCACACATTACGATAATAACTGAAACCTGCAAAAAATCGTAAAGCTGGAATATTGAGATGTAATTTGAAGAAAAGAATTTTGAGAGTAGACGAATCATCTGGGATATCTGGAGTGAGCTGAAAGCTATCGTACAAAACAAGGTCTGACGAAAATCGACAGCTCTCGCCCAATGTTAGTCGAAAGAATAAGCATATTAATTATGGTAGAAGTTTTTGCTCTTTCTTTTAATAAAAGATCCCGTATCTTTGATACTTCGCAACTGTTACGTACCTTGGCGGGACAGGGTTTTTATGAGACGTAAGCAAGCAAAGCACTGGTACTTTTTAATTTCAACACTCTCCAATCAATTACTTCACGGATTATAAACTTAGCGGCCTATGGCCGTCCTATCTTACACTATACTCTTACTCTAGTTCTCCTTAAAATCTTCACTGATACTATTTGAATTCTCTCTATATTAATACTAGGTGTCCAGTCGCCGAACCTATTCCTTTTTAGTAGTTGTTCTATGGGGATACTGGGACAGTTTTTTATGGAAAAACCGTTCCATTTTTCCATTTTTTGTGGGCTCTGGGGACCACTTTCTATGGGGGGCTCTGGTCCACTTTATTTGAGGGCTCTAATCATCTTCTATGAACCCACTTTCTCGGGTCAGGCTTCGGAACGCGGATTGTCTAGGTATCCATCTTGAATTTCAGCTAAAGTGTTACCATCTGTGAGGAAGGTGCATGTCTTAGCTAAGGTGAGCGTGGAAGTTGTAGATATCGACATATACTGCCTGGTCTTATTGTAGCGATTCAAAAACTCTGTTGTGATATGACAGTTACTGTAAGCTTTATTATAGCTATTCAGTGACCGATGGCACCACCCATATGAGTAGTGGAATAAGAGCTTTGATGATAAGTATCGCGCCTACGTTTAAGCTTTTTATAGGATCGGTTTGGGGATATGGCAATGATTTTATGTTTTCTTATTGCACCTGTGCTTTGAAGTTTTCTTATTACGCAGTTGCAGATATCAACGAATTTTGGGAATTCAAAAACTTGCGAAGAAATGCAAAAAATATTGACAACAACAATTATAAATGAAATACACAAAGAATCATATTTACTATTAATATTATCATTTGTATTAAATGTAACTTCTTTTAACTTTTTATTTAACTTTTTTATCAAACTTTTTGTAACTCTTTTTTTAACTGTTTTCCACTTTTTTAAACTTTTTTCAACTATTGTTTAAACTTTTTTTTAACTTTTTTTCGACTTTTTATTATTTATTTTTAAACTTTTTTTTAACTTATTTTCAATTTATTTTTTTTATTTTTTTGAAATAAAAAAAAAAGCTGCTGTTGTCGTTGTGGCAGTTGAGAGATTTAAAAATCAATTATTTAAAACTTTTCAAAATTCCAATATAGCTTACCTCAGACATCTTGATGGTACAAAGTTTGCAGGTACAATACAAATAATTCTACGCCACCAAAAGACCTTGTAAAAATATTCCATTTTGTTAGCACTAGCTAACAAATGCATGCCTCCTAACGAGAACAACAAATGAATCACTTCAATGAATCCTTCAACATTGTGTCACGCCCGTTATGTGCGCGAGCGCGGCTAGTTCTTGGAGGATTGGGTCTAGGTCCCCTTGACTGGAGCGTGAGTTAACAGTGCACAATATTCACCGATGTAGTACAGAACTAGTTCTTGGGCGCCACGTAGTTTTTTTTTTGGGGGGGAAACCACGAAAACTCCCTCTTCGACCAGTACTAAGTACCGCCAGTAAATTACTTCACACGCAATGTAATTACCAATTTTCTTTATTTATTGCACTTCAACATATGCATGTACTCTTCGAAAATAAATATGGGTATGACCAAACCTACATCATCGGTATTTTCCGTTTAAATATAACATTATAATTCAATAATTTTAGAATATAAATTTCGTTACGAATATCAATATTAAATCTATTCTACTAGATATGTAATTCTAACCACAAAAAAGAATAGAAATACCATCTACCTACCTCCACAATCAACACGTGGCTCCTTTAAAAAAGATCTTCAGCCTTTTCCTTTCCCGTTTCTTTTTACTCCTTGATTCAGCACTCACTCACGAGTGCTTTTCTTTCCAATCGACCTTTTCTTTTTTTTTTATTTTTTTATTTCTGCAGTTCCTCGATCTTGACAACAGACTCACTTCTTGCTTAATGCCTCGCCGGAAAAACAGTGTCGCCACACTACTTCTTTTTATGCACCAAATTCGGACCAGGTTTCGATATATAAACGAAACTTATTAACGTCCGTCCACATTGGTTTGCTTTGCAATCTGTTTCTCAATTCGGAAACTTGTGAAGCGCAGCGAGTGCTAGTTCATCCTTATGAGGTCGGTCAAAGATGATTGCTGATAAGTTGTCTTATTATGTATTCGCACTTATTTACGTTTAGTGAGGGCTGGATCGAACTTAAACTTTTATACATTTTCGAATTAAACATTGTCCCGATGCTGATTGTGGACTGCAGTGGTTGATGGGAGCAAAAGAAATTATCCATTCAAAAAGTTGGAATTGAATAGTGTGTAAGACTAATTATCAGTGTCGACAATGTTGACGGAAAAGTAACTACAGAAATCTAGAATTTATTTATCCTAAGAGACCTATTTGCAAAAATTTTCAAGCTGAATTTTGCTTCCCGTGTAGCTTGGTAAAAATGTTTCAGTTGCGTGTTGTGGGTGTGTGCGTATTTGTTCCTATATTGTAATGCCAACTTGGTGGCATGCTGTGGATGTACGTGGGCTCGGCTCGTGGGACTTGTAGAGCAGTTAACAATCTTCTATCGGATTCATAGTTCACTTGAGGCACGGTTCCGTATTCTGGAAGTAAGAAAATATCTCGGCAGAATCAGGGTGTTCAGTACTTGAGTAAAAACAACGCATAACATTTCCTCCCCATCTTCCAAAAAGATTTTGGTGGTATAGACCAAAATCTTTTCCCAACACCACAAGGACAACATAATTACAGTACACACATCAAATGTTTATCCACATTAAACACCAAAAATTCGTTCGATTTCACTTCTTAAGATTTGTTAAACCTACCACGCAAAATCCAAAAGGGTAATATTATAGTAACACCTGTTGTTCAGTATATCATTTCCTGCCCCTAATACTAAGGGGTCCTCGCGTTATAAAAAAAGTAAACAATTGTTCACGAAAAAAAATTCGAGATGTAATCGTGGGTAGTCCTCTTCGCGTATATCACACAAAATCGCTAGAATAATGTAAAGTAAAGGAAAAAAATACAATACAGTGTAGAAGCACATGAAATTCAAAGAAGCTTAATTTGACAAACGCATAAAAAATATAATCGATAACCACATATCAATTGATGAATACTATTGATGCTTACATCTGATATTAAGGATGTATTCCGCTAAATTATTACAAATTAAATAAATTAAATAAATTAAATTCCAATTCCAGTGGAATACTTGTGAGGTTTATGTTTATGATATCCTAGTCACCGAATGATACTCAGACTCTAAGACGTCCACCAGAATGGGACCCCTACGCTATGCTGGTAACGCATATGACTAAATACTACTTAGTCAGCTCTAAAGCCATGTGTTCAATACATTATAAACCTGAGCAATATTGCATATCGTTGTGCACGGCCGTATACCTAGGTCCCACGTAATTTTCTTACCGAGGGGTCTAACTCTCGCTCCTAATTGGCCGGTTTAATGGTTTCTAATAAAAGTTAAAACCTAATGACCTCAATCATTAGTGAGTTCTGGCGCAAAAGGGCGAAGGTCTTTCGCATGCCAAACCCCTCTTAATTTCCCATCTTCACCTCCCAGTTCGTACGTCCAGGGGGGAACTTTGCGGATTACCTTAAAAGGGCCCACATACTTGGGGGCTAATTTCGAACTAAAGTACTTACTCGCATCGGATAGTACGTAGTTCCGCCGCCAAACCGAGTCATTAGGGAGGAATTGTTCGTCCCGCCTACGAAGGTTGTACGATTTCCTACCAATGTCTGATGCCTTTTTTTAGTTGCTCTATCACGTCCGCTCTAACTTGCTCTAAACCTTGACTGTGCGCAGTGGCATCCAAGGAAGAATTTTTATCCATTTCTCTTACAATATTCCTCTGTACTATCATCTCCCGGCCGAAATTAACGAAATAAGGCTTTAGCTTGGTTGCTTCATGGGTAGAATTTCGGATCGCGCATGCTACCTTAGGTAGGTGACTATCCCACTCTCGGTGGTTCTCCGAAACGTATGCCCTTAGCATGGTCTTGACGACCTGGTTTGTCCGTTCAGCCGGGTTAGCTTGAGGGTGGTAAAACGCTGTATGCTTTAGATTTATCCCATAAGAGCTGCAGAGATTCTGAAAATCTTTACTTTTAAACTGAACCCTATTGTCACAGATTATGTTCTTAGGTGCCCCAAATAGCAAGATGACAGAATTTTCTATACTTTCACATAAAACTTTACTGGTAGCAGAACGCAAACGGAAAAAGAGAGGAAATTTACTAAACTCATCTACGATTGTTAGGATGTAGGAGAAGTACCGCTTTGAACGAGGTAACGGTCCCATGAAGTCAACGCTGATGACCTCCCAGGGATAATTCGCATGTTTGCGTTTAGCTATAAGCCCTGCTGGCTTCCTTAACTGTGGCTTGACAGTTTGACAAATTCTACACCCTTTGACGTACCTTGCAATATCTGCTTCCATTTTAAGCCAATAAAAGTTTTGTGCCAAATGATCCACTGTTTTACGTACACCAACGTGTCCAGAAGTCGCAACATCATGTGCTTGAAATATTAACTTTTTTCGTTTGTTTTTAGGGACCACTTCACGCCAATAATCCGACTCCAGTTCAAGCGATGGGTACTTTACCACACGATGTTTATAAAGGATACCATTTTCGATTTTCCAGTCCGGATATTTTCCTGGTTGCTCCTGCACCCTCTGCAATATCCCAGCGTACCATTTGTCTACTGAATCTCCAGTACCTATTGAATTGACTAGTGGCACCGAACGAGACAACCAATCCGGTAGGATGTGTTCCTTTCCTTTCCGATGTACGACGGCGAAGTCTACCTGTGGGATCTTTTAGATTGCTTAGCCAAACTAAGGAAGCATGGTCTGTAATGACAGTAAATTTGGTTTCTTCTAAGTATGGACGCAATTTGTTCACGGGCCATAGAACAGCCAAGCATTCTCGCTCTGTTGTGAAGTAATTTCTCTCACATCGATTTAAAGATCCATCGCTTTGATTCTGAGTCAGGACTGCCCCGATGCCATATCCGGAAGCATCCGTGTGTACAATGAATAGTTTTTCAAAATCAGGGCAAGACAGAATAGGAGCACTAACTAATTTCTCTTTTATTTCTTGAAACGCTACATCACAGTCTTTGTCCCATTGAAACTTCTATACCAGGCCACCATTCCAATAAAGCTGCGCACTTCCTTATTCGTCTTCGGACTCTTTAGGTCTAGAATGCATCTTACTTTATCGGGATCTACCTGCAAGCCGTTTTCTCCCACCACATACCCTAAATACTTCAGTTCCGGCCGGCAAAACTCACTCTGTTCGTAATTTATTATCAGGCCAGCCTGGTGCAATCTTCCTAGAACTTCGCTAAGTACCTTAAAATGATCCTCAAAAGTCTGAGTTACGATAATTATATCGTCCAAATATACAAAGACATGGCTTTCTAGTGGTCCCGATAAAATTCGGTCCATAAGCCTTTGCCATGAGGCTGGTGAATTTGATAGTCCAAATGGTAATCGACAAAATTGGAAAAGACCACGACCCGGTACGGTAAATGCAGTGAATTGTTTTGAATTATCCGCCATAGGTATTTGCCAAAATGCAGATTTAATATCCAAGGAAGACATGTATTTGGCATCCCTAAGTTTATCCAAAGTTGCCGAAACAAACGGGATCGGGTACGCATCTTTTTTTGTCACTTTATTAATTTTACGGTAATCTATACAAAACCTATATGTGCCGTCCTTCTTTTTAACCATAACGATAGGAGACGACCAGGGACTATTTGAAGGCTCTACAATGCCTAACTCGAGCATATTATCTGCATTGCTGGTGACACCGCGTAATAACGTTGTTTAATGGGTGGCGAATCCGTTACAATAACGTGTTGGACATCTGTACAACAGCCCAAGCCTTTGCCCATTTTGCTTTAGTTGCCCCTTAATAGTGCTTCCAGTTGATATTTTTTGAACGTAAAAAATCGGGCTCCATTTCTTTAGAAAACTCCCACAAATTTTTACGTAAATCGACAACTATTCCCATCTCTCTGCAGAAGTCTGACCCCAGAATAATACTGGTAGGTAAAGATGGAATTACCAGGACGTCGAAAACCTTTAAATGATTCTGTAATTCTAATGGTAACTGCACAGTTCCAAGGACATCAATCACCTTCCCATCCGCTAGCGTTACGGAATTTACATCGGCCTCCTTAACTACTAATCCTAAGCCTGCAAGCAACCTCCATCCTGATCCACCAAGTATGGTGCGAGATGCCCCCGAGTCAAGAAGCCCAAAAAGATTTGTGTGAAAAACCGAAATTTTTAAATAGGGTCGGCTATCGTTGTTAGCTTGTGAAAGCACATAGTCCAGCGTAGTTGTTAACAATTCACTTCCCCTTGCGCAAGTTTCTGGTCCGTGATCTATTGAACTGTTGTCATCTGCGGCTTCCATATTTACGTCAGAGCCCAACTCGCCGCCTATGGCTGAACTCTGTTCCCGTTTCCCATTCTCTTAGTTCTGGCAAGTTCGGTATTGGCTTTATTCCTAGAAGTCGAAGGACGTAGACATCTCTCCTGGAAAGAGCCTCGTATACCAGTTGGACCCTTATCAATTGCCCTACTATTCCCTGGTCTATTCCTTCCTGCAACGCATACACGTTTCTCTTATGACTCCTTCGGCGCCGCATTCATAACATTTTCGCCTTTGCCTGCAAAATTGCATGGTATGACCGTTCTTTTTACAATATGAGCACTGAAACGAGGGCTGGCTATTCCTATTTTGGGCTGATGAGACTTGGTGTTCGTTTTGAGCCACATATGCTAGATCCGGTTCTAATACACTACCATTCCGTCGAGAAGGTGGGGGAATAAAAGCCTCTACTGAAGCTCTGACCGACTCCAGTTTCCTACTTTTATCAATTAAATCTTTAATGGATACAGCTTCGCTTAAGCCAAGCTGACTTTGGTAGAAAGGGTTCATATTCCTTTTTAGTATGCGCAAGCGCTCAACCTCTTCCAATGGTTGAGAGAGACGAGAGTATAAACTGGACATGACCGCCACATAAGTTCCCATTGACTCGTTATGGCCTTGGGTGCGTCGCTTAATCTCCTCTAAGAGGCGATCATCGTAATCTGGTGGTAAGAATTCTGAGCGTAATTCTTTAATAAGGTCATTCCATGATTCAAATTCGTGTTTATAAGCCCTGTACCAAATAAGAACCCGGTCAGAAAATAAGTCTAAGGCTGACCTAAACAGTGTCTGTTTCGAGACCCCACGAGCTTCGCTTAATTCGGTTATCCGTTCGAGAAAAGAATTGAGTGATTGCCCCTTTTCACCCGAAAATTTTATCCCCCATTTATAAATTGGAACTCGCATAGTCGCACTATGCATAGATGAATGATGATCTTCGGCTGTAATATCCAACGAACCCAAAGCCGAGACTATTTCGTTATTCAGAGCCTTCCTCTTCTCAACTTCTTCGATATTTCTTGCCGGGCATCTCTTAAGCCTACCCAAGGCCCACACAATTTTAGTTTGGATCTTTTTATATTCACTCGACGTTGAGTTGCCATCGAACTTTTCCAACAAACCTATAATTTCCCGAATTTTTCCCTCAACAGCATCTATGTCCTCTGCAAACGTGTATGGATACACAGCTGACGGAAAGCTAGAGCCAATTTTTTCACTTTTAATCGCACCACGTAAGACCTTCCTCATTTCATCCACTGAACCTGTCTTCAATCCGCGAGCTAGGATTTCGTAGCTCAATTCTTCTTGACTCAACCGATTCACCTCCATTTTAGCTCGTGTTACTCAAGGTAATAGGCGAATCAAAAAAGTCTGTTGAAGTTTCTTGAATCACGAAGGCTGCCGTCCGATGCTGCGACAACTGCAAATATTCTCTGTGTATTGCCTGAGACCGATGATAGCTAACAAAAACCAAACAGTTGCCTAATATCGTAACTTCTCCCAATAAAAGCCTAACAAAGATTGTGAAAATAATTCGAGGTGTATGATTTACTACTAGCCACAGCGTCAATATTCCACAAGATCCGTGCCTCGTACGTAATCAAAACCCAATTGAAAGAGGCAAATGTATAGTGTAGTTTTTTTTTTTTTTATATGCCAATGTATCTGATCTGATCCTAAAATCTTAAAAGATCTTGGTTTCAGGAGCTTCAGACGGAAAATCCCCTTATTCACGAGCGAACCTGGGATATTGCTAAACGGAACACATATGTACCCAGTGGAGAAGAGTTATCTGATCCGTTCCTCGTCGAAAAGTACTCTTGCTGGTGGAGGTATAGTTACTATAGTTCGGGGAGCGTGTATTTCCGCAGATTTCTACAATTTCCTATAAAGAACTTAAGGCTAAATATTAACGTATACAAATTTTGCTCATGTAATGGAAAAAGAAATTATTGCATCCGCTTGTGCCCTTTGCGACTGCTAGAACCAATGATTCAGAAAGCGCCGTATTATCTTCACTAAATGGGGACGCAACGACAGCATCGGTTTGTATGTACATACATACGCGAGCGTCCGTATTTGCCACCACAACCTTTATATTCCTATTTACACGGCGTTCGGATTATCTAGTCTTCCCCTCACAATATAATTTTTTTTCCAGTAGAAGTACTGGAATCGGACGTTCGGAAATGCAATGATTTATCGTAGTAAGCTTGCCTTCTGGAAAAAGGTACTCGATAAGGACAACGCCGGTACAAGCTTTTATCTTCCGCCTCTCTACTATCTAATCAATCCGACACACTTATTTCTAGGGTTTAAGACCCAATGATATAGCGTACACAACGAATTCTTTAGCAGTAATCCGAAATCTGTTACTACCACCTGATTATATACGTACTGGCTAAATTATCGCAAACAATGAATTTTAAAATTATCGAAAGCAATTAATTTTTAATTTACCTCGAATTAAACAGAAGTTGAAGATTGTGCCTGTGATGCGCTTGCACTTTCTGTGAATAATTTTCTTTTCTCTTACTCTCCAAATCCGCGGAAATTATTTTCTTTAATCTTTTCGAACTGTGGCACTTACCGGCGCAAAGTAGATTAGACGAATTTTAATTAGATATGATTCGGTCTTATTTCCTATTTTAATAATTCTATAAAATTAAAAACAAGATCAAGAAAAGTTCAAGACCACGCTTTTATAGTTTCGCATAAGCTATAACTGTATGTATATCCATATTCTGGAAATGTGACCGCCGTGTAATGTTGCTGGGGTAATATTCACATGAATTGATATGAATCTTTAAAACTTAATTGAAGACTGGGTGAAATTCATTTCCTTAGGTAATATATTATGCTATTAGTGAAATAATTTTACACGACTGGATACATATTCTCACCACAGTAGTGCCGTTACTAAATATTACTTCAAATTCCATTCTATGCAGTACATCCGATTGGACTAATTACTATTTTAAAATCCGCGTTGGAACTTCATGCGTATTCCTCATAACAATTCAAATTACGGATACACTTCCTCACTTTATACTAAGATGAGTATTATGCTATGAATTCAAAATGTGCCAATATGTAGTTATATAAACTTATAAAGGTAAAGCAAATATATTCAAGCAAAATAATCTTTCTTTTTTTTGTCACATATTGCGAATAATATATAGAATATACAAGCACAAAATTGTTGATTGGAGAAGAAAATATCTTTACCTATGTGCAACCAATTAAAATACTGTCGATTTTCCTTACTTTCAAATGATATTCGAACCGAGATACTCATTACACAATCTTAATATAAATTTGGATAAATTCCTCTAATTGGGACGCACTTTGCCCAAATATCAAATCAATGTACGACCGGATTTCTCGTATTCAATAAACTGGACCAAAAAGAGTGCCTACTAAATTCGAATCTCACACGTTACCATGGAGTCTCTGGATGTCTTGGTACCCGATGCAATGCATAGCCTCCTAAGTAAGTACCTATGCGCGTATAAATATCTACCGGGCTTGATTTTTCTGATTAATGAACTGTGCTGATAGTGATTATATTTTATCTCACCACAAAAGCTTGAAAAATTAACTGTAACGTTTAATGAAACAACTTGAATTTTATAAACTGGGAGCCAAAATTACGGAAAATTCTCCTTTGACTACACCTTCACTTTACGAACTTCAAACAAAATTACCTCAAGCAATGTCAACCCAGAATTTATGCTGATCGCAATAAAACGTGCGCTACAAATATGTGATACGTGTTCTCGCATTCCGCAGAAGAAAATGTGTGAGTCCCGTAGCTCATGAAGCTGTACCTGAGGTACCCGTTATGTACATTAATTGTTTCACCAGAATTCTTGGTTCCACCAATATTTACGTAAATTTACATAAAACCAAAATTTATATTCTAAAATTAAATCGCAGGATTATATTAATACTGAAAACCAATAAAATTTGCAGTCTATAGTTTGTAAACCTCGATTGATTAGGCCCCACGTTGGGCGCCAAACTTGTCACGCCCGTTATGTGCGCGAGCGCGGCTAGTTCTTGTAGGATTGGGTATAAGTCCCCTTGACTGGAGCGTGAGTTAACAGGACATCCATTACAGTGCACAATATTCACCGATGTAGTACAGAACCATTTCTTGGGCGCCACGTAGTTTTTTTTTGGGGGGGAAACCACGAAAACTCCCTCTTCGACCAGTACTAAGTACCGCCAGTAAATTACTTCACACGCAATGTAATTACCAATTTTCTTTATTTATTGCACTTCAATATATGTATGTACTCTTCGAAAATAAATATGGGTATGACCAAACCTACATCATCGGTATTTTCCATTTAAATATAACATTATAATTCAATAATTTTAGAATATAAATATCGTTACGAATATCAATATTAAATCTATTCTACTAGATATGTAATTCTAACCACAAAAAAAGAATAGAAATACCATCTACCTGCCTCCACAATCAACACGTGGCTCCTTTAAAAAAGATCCTCTTCAGCCTTTTCCTTTCCGTTTCTTTTTAGTCCTTGATCCAGCACTCACTCACGAGTGCTTTTCTTTCCAATCAACCTTTTATTTTTTTTATTTTTATATTTGTTTATTTCTGCAGTTCCTCGATCTTGACAACAGACTCACTTCTTGCTTAATGCCTCGCCGGAAAAACAGTGTCGCCACACTACTTCTTTTTATGCACCAAATTCGGACTAGGTTTCGATATATAAGTTTCTTAACGAAACTTATTAACGTCCGTCCACATTGGTTTGCTTTGTAATCTGTTTCTCAATTCGGAAACTTGTGAAGCGCAGCGAGTACTAGTTCATCCTGATGAGGTCGGTCAAATATGATTGCTGATAACTTGTCTTATTATGTATTCGCACTTATGTACGTTTACGTGTATTAAGGCTGGATCGAACTTAAACTTTTATACATTTTCGAATTAAACATTGTCCCGATGCTGATTGTGGACTGCAGTGGTTGATGGGAGTAACTACAGAAATCTAGAATTTATTTATCCTAAGAAACCTATTTGCAAAAAATTTCAAGCTGAATTTTGCTTCCCGTGTAGCTTGGTAAAGATGTTTCAGTTGCGTGTTGTGGGTGTGTGCGTGTTTGTTCCTATATTGTAATGCCAACTTGGTGGCATGCTGTGGATGAACGTGAGCTCGGCTCGTGGGACTTGTAGAGCAGGTAACAATCTGCTATCGGATTCATAGTTCACTTTAGGCACGGTTCCGTATTCTGGAAGTAAGAAAATATCTCGGCAGAATCAGGGTGTTCAGTACTTGAGTAAAAACAACGCATAACAATGTATTGGACAAATTAAATCGTTGAGAGTGTTAATCAAAGCTCCCTGTCGAGGTGGAGTACATAATTACTCGCGTAAGGAAAAGTGATTGGGGAAATTGGGAGGAATTAAAAACAGCTTTCGTAGGTAGAATAAGGGCTGGTGTTATAGTAAATATAAAATATATCGATCCTAAACCATTTATGCAAGATGCATATAAATTACTTTCGCGTCGATTTAAGAATACCTTAAAATATCAATTTAATATTAAAGTTAGTACAACGTTGTGCGGTGAGTTAATTAAGGAAACTGGTGAAAATGAAGTTATAAAAGACGTCAAATATTTCCAAGCGAAAACTGCTCCGATCAGTGGGGATGATAATTTAGAGGAGTGGTATAAACTAAACATTTTAAACCCAATACACACATCGCTCAAAGAGTTCCAGGAAAAAGATAGCGGCGGGGCGCTCCATTCCATAATACCTTTAGCAGTACATATAAACAAATTTGAACAGCTCCGAGGATTTTCTTATATACCTCAACTAAAGGAGATTGGTTCTAAGCTTTTGTTAATGTAAAGAATAATGATGAAGCATGTTTCGCGTGTGCAGTTACATCAGCGCTATATCCTGCAGAAGCAAATGTTCACTCCAATAGAATCTCATCATATCGATATTATTCTATTGTGCTAAATTTAACTACAATAACATTTCCCATGCCGCGTAAGCAAATTAAACATTTTGAGGAACAGAACAATTTGTCAGCAAACGTATTTATCCTAGTGAAATTACGTTCCTTCACCACTGTTCCAGTTAGACTTCCGAAACATAAGATGAAGCGGCATGATGATACAAGATAACTATGACATTAACGATGTGGATGAAGATCACATGGACGATGAGAACGATGATGATACCAGATATCATTTCTGCTGGATTAAAGATCTTTCGCGCCTTATATGGAGACAAACTTCAAAACATAAGTATAGAAAGTATATATGCGATAGATGTTTCTTCTATTTTTACCCTGCGGAGAAATTAGCATCACAGACTCCTGAATTTGAGAAACAAAATGATTGTAGGATTATGTTTCCATCAGAGGAAAAGAAATGGCTAGAGTTCAAGAAGTATAACCATAAGAATGCAGACCCGTTTTGTGTATAGGCAGATCTGGAATCAATATTGAAGCCGATTCAAGGAAACTCCAAAAATACTCAGCGAATCCAGGAGCATGAAGTTTGCAGCATACGATCTTATTTCCATTGCAAACATGATGATAAACTCTCATATTACCGAGCATATCGAGACAAGAGTTGCCAAACAATGGTTTGCTTTAGAGTTACAAAATATTGTATCCATAGCTGTACAAGAAAAGCTCAACATCAGGCCAATGCAACCACTAACTAAGGAGGAAAGACGTTCGCACATTCAAAATACTTACTGTCATATATGCTAAAAAACGTTTGTACCGCATGAGGAACGAGAACGAGACCATTGAAACTTAACAGGAAAACACCGGGGACCAGCGAACCTCAACTATCATGATACCTCCATATTTCCATAATTTACCTGGATATGACGCTCATTTTATCATTAAGGATATAGCTACAGCCATTCCTAGGAAACTCGATCTCTTACCGATAAATAAGGAAAGATATATTTCGTTCATCAAGCATGTGGAAAGCAGTTTAGGGTATGCTTTTTTCACGGGACAGGAATTATAATTGAAACAACACCTTTTTTTATTCAATCAACTTCTTTTCTTTGGTAATCTAATTTGATTTATTATCATTAGCTTATTAAACTATTATTCCAGTTTTTACTTTCGAAACTAGCAAACCGCTCACCGTATTGCCGATCCAAAAATTAAATCTAAACTCTCTAAACTTCTTAGTTCTTGAGCGCACTTACCTGCAACTTTCGTCACTTTCGTAACCCAATTCTGCGATAAGAACGAATCAGCAGAATTGCGCATACTTTCCTCGCTTATTTACAACAAATAATTAATTGATGACAAGTGGTCAATGGATTTTGCGAAGACACTGGATTGATTGCAGATTTATGCATGTTAATCCAGGTCGGGAATTTCGCAATTGCCTCTGTTCAGTAATTTGTGCTTTATTGCACGAATATATTTATATATATTGTTATAAATTTTTTTTTTCTCTGCTCACTATGTACTTCAGCGATAATCTGTCCAATTATCGGAATGCAGGTAACCTTTGTGCTAATGGCCACCCCTACGATTCCGCCACCTGGCCGAGCGGTCACCAGTGGTAGGCGGTGGAGTCTGGTCGGTCCGAAATGACAATCGCCACGTGGGCTGGTGTTGTAGAAATTAAAGAATTTTGCCTGGTGTAGCGAAGGCCGGGGCTTCTCCGGGCGTCTTATTGCGGGGGATTCTGAACTGTTAATTTGGATTCTCCCTGGTTACTCGTAAGGTTCGATTTCCCGACAAAAGAAAACTTGCGTATACTTTTCCTGTTCTTTTTTTTTTAATAAAACAAATCTTCGTTAGTTAATTGTATTTTTTTTTAATCCTCTTATTTTTTCTTTTTTTCGCTTTAAACAAACTTGGTAATTCCTATTCCTGTCTACCAGTCCTAATCTTCAACACAGAATTGAACGGAAACTCAAAACTTAGCATGGCCGCTCACACAAAAAAAAAAACGCGGGCCATCCTGACTTACTCTATTACAAATTGTTTTGTATCATCTCTTACTAACTCGACCTGAGCCGATTAGGGTCATCTATTTTTCATGTTGGCGTTATGTTAAAGTATTACATTTATCCCAATAATCAAAATTACTTTTATTTTAGTAGATTTTTTTTTCTTTTTTTTTATTCCTAATATCATTCCTACAAATTCTTCCTGTAATTAATTTTTTTTTTCTGTCAAATTGATCAAATCCATTTTTGTTCCTACTCTTTATTCCTAGTACAGGTTACAATTACTACTTGATTCTAGCCTACACTCGTCAAGCTAGACTTTCAAGTTTAACAAAGGACCTTGACTATCCGTATCTGTCAAATATTCCGTCATTTGTAATTTCAATTAAGCGAAAAATTCTTATTACAAATTTGATTTTCCGTATCTGTCAAACTTTCCGTCATTTGTAATTTCAATGAAGGATAAAATTGCTCATTACACTTGACTTTCCGCATCTGTCAAACTTTTCGTCATTTGTAATTTCAATTAAGCGCAAAACTTCTTATTACACTTGATTTTCCGTATCTGTCAAACTTTCCGTCATTTGTAATTTCAATGAAGCGAAAACTTCTTATTACACTTGATTTTCCGTATCTGTCAAACTTTCCGTCATTTGTAATTTCAATGAAGGATAAAATTGCTCATTACACTTGACTTTCCGTATCTGTCAAACTTTTCGTCGTTTGTAATTTCGATTTTAAATTTCTATGTATATTTGTCATAATCATTCATTCTCCACATTGCTCAAGATTTGTTTCCTATTTCTAAACTCCATAAACGTTAACGGCTCATAGGCTGTCCCTTTTATACTTATCATGAAATATTCTTTGTTTCAGGGTTCATCAGAATTGTACTAGATTTAGAGAATTGTAGTGACAGATAGTGGTTAGAATGGAAAGAAGTCTTTAATTCAGGGTTCAAGACTCGGTTATGGTTATCAAAGGTCTATGGTCTGACAGGAAATCTGTCAGATCGAATGGTGTTGCCTTGCAATCTGAGGTTTTCGTGGTTCGTGTTTGTTTTCGCTACCGTATCTCTGCAAATTTCACAGTTAAAAATATTAGAGAGTTCGCTGAAATTTGTCGGAAAAGTGGTTAAGGTGGGTGTGCCTGAAAGCAGGTGCTGTTTAGCCATGAAATTCGATTTTAGCTCTGCCAAACAACTTTACAACGTGAGCAGAGGGAAATTGATTTCTTGTCTTCCGAAATGAGTGACGACAGCCCGGGCTGGTTATGTAGGACAAGTTACTGTTGCTGCTCCACAGACTGCCTTAGCACCATCTCCTCCTGGTTCATGGATAAGTTTGCTTTTCTTTCGTTGTTTTTTGTGAACTTGTTTTCTTTCTTTTTAGTTTGAAATTGCTATGGCGCCTTTGTTGTTTGCCATTTCTTGTCGCTTTGCTATGACTGACGGTTGGCCGCAACTTAAGAGCGCTGACTGCTAGCGCTCGGCTGTCGCCTGTGCTTAACAAGAACGGGGTAAGTCGTCTTGTTACAATATACATATTACAGTACATTACATTCCTCCACCATCGAAAAGAAGGTATATGATGTATCATATATCTTCCGCATAGAAAGTAAGCTTTAAGCCGCCAGTAAGTTTGTCCGGAACCAAGAATTTTTTGTATAATAAAAATAAGGAAATAGTCTTACGCAAAAGATGAGCGATGTTCGCATTTCTTACAATTTCTCTTTCAGCATAAATATATATATACTCATTTCACTTTGTCGGGGTCTGGAGCGCAGTCTTCACTGCAACATTTATGTCCCAGATAGACCACCTCTTTCCGAAGAAATTGACATTTGCTTGGCTGTAGTTTTAGATTATATTCCCCCAGTCTGTAGAATATTTCTCTGAGCTTTTTAATGTGATCGTCTAAGCTCTTGCCATATACTACAATGTCGTCCAAGTAAATGAAACATTTCAAGATTTGAAGACCCGTTTAAACTTGGTTCATAGCTCTTTGGAAAGTAGCTGGCGCGGTTTTCAGTCCAAATGGCATTCGAAGGAATTCGTTATGGCCATAAGCTGTACTGAAGGCAGTTTTCTCACTGTCTGATGGATCCATTAAAATTTTGATGATATCCACTTGCTAAGTCCAACGTTGAGAAATAGCGCGAATTTCCTAATTGGTCCAAGATGTCCTCTATTCTTGGCAATGAGAATGCATCGCCTATAGTGCTCTCATTGAGCTTCCGGAAATCCACTACAATTCTCCAACGCTTTAACCTGTTTGGCGATAGTTTCTTTGGAACTAATAGTAATGGTGAGTTCCATCGGCTATTACTTGGAGCAATAATTCTATCCTCTAGCATTTCACGAATTTGCTCATTAATTTCGTTTTTATGGACCACTGGTAGCCTGTACGGTCTCTGGTTTATGGGAGCTGTGTCATGTTTGAGAGGTATAGTGCGTGTTGTTAAATTTGTGTAAGGTAAGTGGTCACCTTTTAAATGGAAAACATCATTAAACTCTTGACAGAGACCCTTTATGGGCCGCATTTCTTCTTGGTTGTAGGTTTGATCAATATTTATTTCGTTTTCAAGTAGAAGTAATCGATTTTGTTTATTTGAGGTTTGGTATCCTCATGCCTTTTTCCCAACGTATAGATATCGTACTTATCTAGGAACTCCAATTTCGGGTGATAATTAGGCAGTTCTACTTCCCTTTCGTGGGTATTTTTCCATATCTTGGTTTCACTATTCCATTAGCCGTGAATATTCCTGGTGCGATTTCATGCGAAAAGAATAACATCTCTTGTTTACAGTCTTCTGCTGGTATTTCTAATACCATTTCTGATCGAGGAGGTACTCGTATCGCAGTTCTGCTACTGAGTGGTTTTATTGTGCTTGTATTTGCAGGTGAAATTTCGCGAGCTTCGTTATTTTTATTTCTTGAAATTGGTCCATGCAGTTGTTTCTCTTGGCTTGTTGGTAAAAACGTGTTACTATTTGGAATGTTATTCTTTCCTACTGAATGTATCATGATATATATTTGTTTGTTAATTTAGGTATTGTAAATATTGTTCTTATTTTGGTAGTTGGATTGGCAAAAGGAATTTTCAAGTCGATGGGGTTAGTTTTAGTTCGAGGGAAATGTAGTACTCGTTCTGTAGTAAAAATATTTGTATTATCCCACAGAAAATTACGGCCTAGTATTCCATCGAAAGGTATATTAAGAGAGTTATTGCAGACATAAAAATCGCACTCAATACGTTTTCCTATTTGGAAAATACCAACGCAGGATCCTAAAGTAATATCACATCCTCCATAGAGGCCCTGAAGGCGAAGAATGTTATTGATGTCTACTTTAGTGTTTCTAGCTAAGCTATCTTTTTTAATCAAGCTAACTTCCGCGCCGGTATCCACTAATAGTTTAACTATGCCACCTCTTGCAATGTTTAAAGCTAGTTCGATTGGAGGGTCTTTTAAGGTTATGTGATTATATTGCTGCGGTAAAGCTACAGATTTAAAGACTTCAGTACTTTTGCCATTTGATAATTTTTGTGACGTATTCTCTGTGCTTACCAATTTTTGTTCAATAATGCTATTTTTATTATAATTAGGCTTAAAAGTAAACTCATCTGAATGACAATCGGTCTGTTTTTCGTTATCTTTACACCCTTTGGTAGTAGGCATTAGCCATAGGGTTGATTAGGCTAGCCACGTTTAGTTTCCCGATTGCTGCAGAGACTGACGCTGTCCATTTTCCCATGCTATTTTTGCTCGACACTCTTCTGTTTTATGAGAAAATCGGGCATGTTTGTGACATGTGGTCATAGCCCTTACACCTTAGCAGTGAGGTATGCGTCGCTTGTTACGGCACTCTGCAATGGTATGTCCAATTTTATTACAAAAAGTACATTGCTTAATTTCTCGTCTCGGAACAGGGGATATATATGAAGGTGTGTTATAATTTACTGAGTTTGGGAAATATTTAGCTGGCATTGATTGGTGAGCGATTGGTGTATATTGGTCAGTGTGTGGTTGATAAAAAGCACCGCTTGTACCATATGGAGCAATATGTGAAGTGGTGGGTGGTGGGTGTTGTTGTACACTAAATTTCTCTGGGTAGAGATGACTTTGTTCGGGCGGTTTGTGAAACGGTGTTGCTTCAGAATTCGCGATAATCTTTAGTCGCTCAACTTCTTTCTCACTGAAAGTGGAGGTATGGTAGAACAAGCTTGTTTGCATATGTCTACCATGAATATGCCTGTCTTCAGTTTTCTCTACTTCCACAGCTATTTGAATAAGCTCGTCAACTGAACTTACTCTTTGAGTGATAAAAACTTGCCTTATCACGCGGCTTAGAACTCTGGTTTTGAAGACGTAACAAGCTTCCTCTTCAATTTCCTTCGTGAGAGCGAGGTTGTTCTCAGCGTATTTATTTTTAATCGCCCTTTTACACTTGACTACGTACTTGTTTAACCTTGCGCCAAATGTATGTATTCTTTCACCGGGAATCTGAATGCATTTGCGAATTTCGCCCTGAATATCGTTTATGGATTTTGCTGGGGCAAAAGCATTGAGGAGCAGTTGTTCTAGTTCTGTTAGCGTCTGAATGTCTAGATACTTGACTAAGTCACAAGCTTCACCGCGCAGCTTAGTCTTCAAGAAGGGAATCAAAATTGTTTTTTCTTCATCTGACGATAACGCCTTATGGACTTGCTTACAGCAGTCAAGAAAGTTATGAAGCTCGTTCGCTGCATCGTTTCTATTACCATCTGGGTAGTTAGGGACCAAACGGCTAGCGAGCTTTGATACTTTTTCTAGTGCATTCACGGTTTCATTTGAGGGAAGTGTGGGTGCCATTTGGAGGAGTGTGGGTGCATAGTTGAAGCGACTGCGTGTAAAAATGTGTCCACTTCTTAATTGGCAGTCACTAAATCTCGTAATGTGGTTTGATATTCCCTGTTGATTTTGTTGTGCCAGGTTTTCGAGATTTTCGTGTGTCTTGTGAGGGGTGGTTTTTTCTGTTCTTGGTGGGCTTACGGTTTTGAAAGAGAGTTGCTCCAACCGGACATGAAAGTCACCACTTTCTGACTCATGGACGTTAGACAAAGACTTTGAACGTTTGTTGGGCGTCTTGAGTTTCGATTTCAGTCTTTTTAGTAGAGAAAAATACATGCGGGATAAATAGCAATTATAGACGACTTCAGTTTTCTAGAAAAAATTACAAGGATATTAGCAGCTCGTAATAGGTTTGTTCGCTAGCGAAACACTTTAGTTTTGTGAATAATTTGGATCTTTATGTTATTAAATTGTTCCGAAAAATTAGAGTAATTTGGGGTGTTTAGATCTATGAAAACAAATGGTAACGATATATTAATAATATGGTTAAGCTGAACGAAATATACGATTTGTGTTAATTTTCCAACTATTGAGATAGAAATTTAAGTGAAAAAGTATTTCAGCATATTACAAGTACAACCATAAAGAAAAACCTACTAATTCATGTAAATTAAGTTTTTTTTCAGTTAATTTTTCAGTACAATTTATGGTAAATTTTTGCTACTTTTTGGAATAAAATTTGGTATAAAATTTAATAGAAATCGAAATATATTTGTATAGTTTTCGTATAGTAAACACTCTTGTATTTTTTTGTTTTGTTTTAGTTGATTAAACGGTTAAAACTAATAATAATTTAAAATTAAATTTGCTTACACATCACAAAGTCTTTTGACCCTTTTCTGAAGACTTGGTTTTTGTGTTAAAGTCGTATGCTGTATTCGGCTGCTGAAGGTTATCCACTAATCCTCTTCTACTGGTGATTTTTTTTTATAGAGACTGCTTTTGATTGCTTTCCACTAATCCACTTGTGCTTCTGATTACTTTTTGCTTCTTTTCTTCAAATTTTATTTATTTTATTTTTCTTTTATTTTATTGAATATTGTTCTTCATTTTTTTAAAAATTTCTTTTTGCCTCATTTTTAAATTTCCGAACCCGCGAAATAAATACTACACACATATTAATATCGATCTATCGAACTCTCGATCTAACAAAAAACGTTAGATCCTACCGGCTGCACCAAATAATGTAGGGTATGCTTTTTTTCACGGGACAGGAATTATAATTGAAACAACTCGTTATTATTAACACCTTTTTTTATTCAATCAACTTCTTCTCTTTTGTAATCTAATTCGATTTATTATCATTAACTTATTAAACTATTATTCCAGTTATTACTTTCGAAACTAGCAAACCGCTCACCGTATTGCCGATCCAAAAATCAAATCTAAACTCTCTAAACTTCTTAGTTCTTGAGCGCACTTACCTGCAACTTTCGTCACTTTCGTGACCCAATTCTGCGATCAGAACGAATCAGCAGAATTGCGCATACTTTCCTTGCTTACTTACAACAAATAATTACTTGATGACAAGAGGTCAGTGCATTTTGCGAAGACAGGGATTGATTGCAGATATATGTATGTTAATCCAGGTCGGGAATTTCGCAATTGCCTCTGTTCAGTAATTTGTGCTTTATTGCACGAATATATTTATATATTTATATATTATAGTACATTACACAGTCATATAAAATTCAGATTCATCGATTCCTTCCGTTTTATGGCTGAGTCCTTAGAAAAGCTATCATCATTGATGTCAATGGATAAAAAAATTTAAACTACTTACGCGCACAGGCGTCTTCCCATACGACTTCACTGACGATTGGGCTAAATTGGATTTCCAAAACTTACCAACACAGGAAGAATTCTACAATAAAATGACCGACACTGATATATCTGCTGAGGATTACAACCGCGCTGAAAAGGTCTGGCGGACATTTGGAATACAGACACTTGGCGAATATTCCGATATTCTCCAATTCGCTGACGTGTTTGAGAACTGTCGTGAAGTGTGCATGAAGACATTGAAATTAGATCCTGCACATTATTATACCATGCCAGGCCTAATATGGGATGCCATGTTAAAATACACCAAAGTGAAACTAGAGCTGAACACCGACGTAGATATACTGCTATTCATAGAAGGAGGTATTCGGGGTGGTATAAGTCACTGCTCCAACAGATATAGCAAAGCAAATAAGAAATATATGGCTGATTTTAAGCCAAATGAAAAGGAAAATGTCTGATGTATTATGATGTGAACAACCTTTATGGATGGGCCATGTCGCAGCATTTACCATCTGGAGGATTCATATGGGTTTGTTTGGGCCACACATACATGTTGATGATCCCTCGATGTAAATCCCATCCACATTCCTAATTCTTCCCACGACGAAATATTTTTTCCTAAAAGAGAAAGGAAAAGAAAACACAAAGAAGGCAAGACTAATATAAATTAAAAGAAAACCACTTATCTGATTTATGAAAACTTCCGTCCTTTGGTCCAGCGACGTCCAAACATTTCAAAGAACAGATTTTAGATCTAAAATATATAAAATTATTGCTATTTTCAACAAAATTGTACAAAAATATCACAAACTTACCTAAATTATACATCCCTTCTGTATATTTACATTTTGTAATGTCACATTGTGACATTACGTCAAATCATTTGATTTCGCCTCAGTCATCAAATCCAATAAACGTCGCTAGCGCAACACCGAGAGGCGAAAGCTCATAACTGGATGCGGCGGCTATAAAAGCCGACGAGCCGCAGCAGAAAATCTTTCTTGGTCCAGAGCTCATCTGGTTTAGAGACTAATCTAAGCACAAGAATATTCCCAACCTCATTACAGAAGATTAATTCTATATTTCAGAGATTAATCTGAAAATCCAATTAATTCCAAATTTCTCACCTACACCTAAGCAGAAGATTAATTCTGCGCAGAGATTAATCTGCAATATTCCTATGCACATTCAAGCAGAACAATAATTCTGCGAAGAGATTAATCTGCAATATTCCTATTCACATCCAAGCAGAAGAATAATTATGCGCAGAGACTAATCTGCAATATTCCTACTCACGCATAAGCAGAAGAATAATTCTGCGCAGAGATTAATCTGCAATTTTTAAGGTAGCATATTGCTACACGTCTGCGCACGCGCAAACTATAGTCAGAGACTAATCTGACTCGCTTTTCTAGCACTTTGCTACCCTGGTGCCCTCACGTACAAGCAGAGGACTTACCTGCCTCTGCGCCCTCACGCACCAACAGCATCAACTTATTCTGTTTCTTTCATTCTGATGAAAAATTATTAATTCCGATTTCTTCTCTCTTTATTTCAGAAGGAATAAAATCCAGGATTAACACGATTTTAATTTGAATTTCTTTATTTTTATTTGAATTTTTCTTTGGAATTATATATTAGTTTGTAGGTTAGTTTTTAATTTTGAATTGTGAATTTTTATTGAAGTTGTTCTTGTGATATTAGTTAAGAAAGAGAAGTATTAATAAATTTTATATTTGAATTGTTAAATAGACTGAGTTGTCACTTATAAACCGGCATTCCCTCCCAAGTCCGAGACTAGCTTTTACAGGGTTGATACTCTTAATATTGATGTTTTTGAAATTCCTCATGATTCCTCAACTGGATATATATTCGAAGTCGACTTGGATTATCCTCAGCATCTACATGATAATCATAATGACTTGCCGTTTTACTCTGAGCATGCAGCACCACCAGGATCAAGATTAGAAAAGCTTTTGGCAATATTACATCCTAAAACTAAAGATATTATACATCCGGAAAAAAGTGAACTGGATCCTTCAATTCAACCAGTCAGCTTGGCTTAAACCATATATTGACCTAAATACCTCAAAACGGAAACAGGCTACCAGCGATCAAGAGAAGGACAGCTATAAGAAGATGAATATGCAGCCTTTGGTAAGACCATGGAAAATGTTCGCGAATATAGCGATATCAAACTTTGCGTATAGTGCGAAAGCCGCCATGGTGCAGAAGCTCTGATTGCAGCATCCAACTTCGACAGTACGAAGATATTTGATGAGAACTTAATTGTTGTGAAATTAATGAGACTCAAAATGTTATTCAACAAGCCGCTTTATATAGGAATGGTGGTTTTAGAAATTTCGAAAATATGCCTCTGCGACTGTCGCTACAATTTTATACTGCCTGAATTTGGTGATAAATGTAAGGTCATGTATACGGATACGGATGTATGAACTTGAAGAGAAAAATGCATATGAGTTTATGGCTGAAAATATTGATATATTTGATTCAAGTGATTACTCAGAAGATAATCAATTCAACTTACCACTCATGAACAAAAAAATTCCTGGTCTAATGAAGTATGAGCTGAATGGGAAAATCTTGAGCGAATTTGCAGGCTTGCGCTAGAAAATGTACCGTCTACGTATAAATGATGGTAAAACTGTGAAGAAGGAGAAAGGAATAAAGACGAACGTAGTCCAGAGGCATATTAATTTCCAAGACTACGTCGAATGCTTGAATAACAAATGAATATTAACTGCAAATCAGAGCTGCATACGATCATATAAACATAACCATACACTGTCAATCAAAATAAGATAGCATTGAGTCCTTATGATAACAAGCGGCATATTAGTGAAACAACTGATACTCTACCATGCGGACATTACTTTATTTCATCAGAACAGCAAGGAGCAAATGCAGAAAACATAGCCTAAGGCTCGTCTAACATATATTTTGTAAAAAATAATTGTATTATAGTTAAAATACCATTTAATGCAACAGTTTATTTAATTATAATATAATGTAAGATATACATTACTGTAAAATAAAGAAAGTATTATTGGATGTAGAGAAACCGACTTAAGGAAGTTCAACCATAGAATGATTCACTAAGAATTAAATCTTAATATTTTTCTATCTATAAAAATTCAATAATGATATTTTATATATGGTATTCTTTTTATTCAATTTCCCTACTAAATCTAGAACTCCTGAAGCTATTCTTTGATAATATGTACCCACTATAGCGGGCTCCAAATTGGGCGGTTAAGCGTTTTACCCAGAATGCAAGGACCGTTGAGCGTGAGAAAAAGCGTTGACCTTGGCCTCTGGCGTCACTTTGAAACCAGAAGGACGACTGATCCGGAAGTGAGTCTTGCAGGCTACAACATTGATTCTTTATAATCGAACACGTCACAGAGGATTCCATATTGCTTCTCAAAACAGGTCTGATAACAGCCGAACAGCTTTTCGAATAGGTCTGATAACAGCTTAACAGCTCTGGTAACAGGTAAACCGCTTTTCAATCAGCACTGATAACAGCTTAACAGCTTTTCAAACAGCTCTCATAACGAGACTCTGCTCTCGAAAAACGACTCTCGAAGCTCTGATAACAGCCTAACCTCTGATATGCTACCTTGGCCTTTGAAACCGGACGCTTAGCACGAGCTTAGGAAAAAAAAGTTGACACGTGGTCTTAGACGCTACAAATTGTCCTTGACCTCTGATATGCTTCTTTTGCCTTTGAAACCGGACGGTTAGTATGAGCGTAGGAAAAAAACGTCAACACGTACTCTTGGACGCTACAAATTGTCCCTTTGTTCTGATATGCTACGTTGACCTTTGAAGCCGGACGTTTAATATGAGTGTTCAGGCAGCATAACATACATACATACAACAACGCATTTATTCCATACAATCATTTCCATATAAGTTAGTCATAATATAATTTGTTCAATTTCTTTCATTCTTGCATTTCTTCAATTTCAATTTTGTATATTCAGCAATGATAAAAAAATATTCCATTAATTGTAAATAAGATCAATTCACTCGATTTAGACATGTCAGCATTTTTTCGCACAAATAAATGTTTAGCAGTATTAAATTTCGTCTGGAAATTCTTTCCGGCGGGAATAAAAATGTACAATCAATCGCTTATTTGTAATAATCAGCAAACTGATCAAATAAAAAGCCGATAATGGAAAATAAAGCATGCATTAAGTTTTGATTCTCAATAGAAAATTGTGTTTTTACTATACGTCGTCTCTACTTCATACACCGCGCTAATTATAGGCAGTGTAATCAGCAGTTCAAACAGTGTAACGGTCCAAGAACCCTTGCACAATTCCTCAAGGTACTGGTCCATGAACCAGTGCCATATCTAAATTACGACAAGAGTCGAAGTCCAAGAACTTGTACTCTAGCGGAGAACAAAAGAGTTCCTTCAGTATACAAACATTTTGGTGACCCCGACGTGATACAGGCACAGTGCTGTATCATACAGTCAGCCATTTCAAGAAGACAACTTTAAATCTTTTGTAGACGACAGCCTCAATCAACATCAATTTGCAAACCAGCAAGAAGCAACTGGCAAAGAGATTCAGACCATAATTGAGAATTACAGGAAAGATTCCTCAAGCCGAAAAGATCTGCCTTCCTTCAAAGAAAGATTGCGCAGACTACAAGAGGCATGGGATAAATTCGAAGATGCAGACAACATTTTAAGAACCCAGCATGGAGAAGAGTTGCAGCATCAATCCTTCGTGAAGGATTATTATAATGCTGTCAAAGAAATCTGCGAACCTTACCAAGAGCAGATGGCGACTTACATAGATGCATTGGAGGCTGGGTCAACGCCGATAATAAAAAAGAACGCTAACACGAAGCTTCCTATTATTGAGAAGGAAACGAGTGCACCATCGCAGTCTCTGGATCAAAATAAGCAAAAAGATGCACTCAAGATAGACGCCCAGTTTGAATCACATAAAATGATTATCTCCCAAGAAGTTGACAGAGTAATAAGGAAACAAAAGGGAGTCATGCAATCTTTAAATCTACTCCGCACCAGCCTTACCAATGAAGATCAACAGCAGTCTCAACAGTATTATGAAGTGAAGTTAAAGACAATCGATCACTATTGGGCTCAAATCGAACAATACAACACTTTGGTATGGGAGCTAACTGAAGACCCAGCCCAGGTCGGATATATCATCGAGGATTACCATGAATTGGAGGAACGCATACAGCAGGCAATCATTTCGCTTAAACAAAAAATGAACAATTTGCACCTGCAAGCATCTAAGACGAGTTCAACAGATAATGCAAGTATTAAGTTACCAAAAATAACTTTGCCTAGTTTCGATGGTGACTACCTAAAGTGGACACAGTTTCGCGACTTATACGAACAACTAATTCATTCCCAAGGCATAAGCAAGGCACGAAAAATGTTTTACCTGACCAGCAGCTTAAGTCGTGAAGCAAGAGTATTAATACAGCATCTTGCAGCAACTGCGAACAACTACGATACAGCCTGGGATATTCTTCAATCACGCTACGAAAACAAAAGGTTGATATGTACAGCACTTCTCAATAGATTCTTAACGCAACCAAATCTTCAACATGAATCAGCAGCTGGATTGAAGAACATTCATGATGTCATAAAGGAGTGCATCCATGGTTTGAAGAACTTGGGGATTGCTACAGAATCTTGGAGTCCATTACTTGTGCATCTGATCATCAAGAAGTTTGATAAAGATACTCATTCACTTTACGAGCAATCTTTGGTAAGAGAGCTATCCACCATCAAACAGCTATTGAAATTCTTGGAGTTGCGATTTCAAACATTGGAAGCATTGGGAAGAAACAAACATACATCTGGGCATGGCTGTCTTGTAATACAGAAATCATTCACAAACAATTCAAGAACAGCAGCCTTAACTTCGACTAGGGTCAGCATTTGCGTTATATGCATGAAAAACCACCCTCTGTACGCGTGTAAAGAGTTCTTATTGCAACATCCAACAAATCGTTGCAGCAGTTTGAAAAAACACAATTTGTGTATTAATTGCATGAAGGAAGGCCATTCAGTCACACGCTGCACTTCGAACAACAACTGTGCCAAATGCTCCAAAAGGCACAATATACTGCTACTCGTGGATACGACAACGATACATGTCAAGTGGCATTGGAGAGCATGCCCAAAGGGCACAACATCGTGGAAACGTGGTCAGATTGAGTTTTTAATAGGTGCTGAGCTATATTACGAACTATTGTCCATTGGACAGATTAATCTCGGTCCAGACCTACCAACATTGCAAAACACTGTGTTTGGATGGATCTTTTCAGGAGCGATCCGAGGAAACAAACCTGCTTTAGCGACATGTGGCATTTGCAGTGAAAGTGAAAGAACTGAAAATCTCTTGGAGAAGTTTTGGAAGCTAGAAGAAATTGATTCTTCGGACGAACAGCAACAGAACAAAAATGCATAAACCATTTCCATCAGAATGTCAAAAGAAGCTGAGAAGGAAGATTTATCGTGAAATTACCATTTTTAAATGTTTCAACGAAACTAGGAGAATCCAGGGACATCGCATTAAAAAGATTTCTGTCACTAGAACGAAAATTCAACAGACACCCTATGATAAGGTCGCAATACGTTGAATTTATAAATGAATATTGCAGACTCGGGCATATGAAGGAAGTAAACCCTACTGAGATCACCAAGCAACATTATTTCTTACCACACCATTGTGTGCTTACACCTGACAGTAACACCACCAAGCTCAGAGTGGTGTTTGATGCATCGGCAAAAACTTCATCTAATATATCGTTAAACGATATCCTACACAAGGGTCCCACTACCCAAGATGAATTATTTTCGATTCTTATCCGATTCAGGATACCAAAATGCGTGTTCACGGCTGATATCGAAAAGATGTATCGGCAATTTCTACTTGATGAAAACGATCAAAACTACCAGCTGATCTTTTGGAGAGACAATCCAGATACACCTTTGAAAACCTTCAGACTTTGCACAGTTACATACGGATTAACCCCAGCTCCATTTTTGGCAACAAAATGTCTGAAGTCTTTAGCAGACATGGAGAGAGAACGGTTCCCATTAGGCGCAGAAGTTTTGAAAAGGGACTTTTACGTCGACGATGTAATGACCGGATCTTACAGCTTATCTGAGTCCAAGGAAATGCAACGACAATTAAAGAGTTTACTTCAGTCCGCGGGCTTCAATCTGCGGAAGTGGTGTTCAAATCACCCACAATTACTTCAAAACATTCCGAAAGATGACATTGCACTAGAGCTCAACTTTAATGAGGAATCGGAAGAACACATCAAAACGCTTGGCCTGACCTGGCTACCAAAAACAGATGCCTTCGTAATAAAAACAGCCTGACAAGACACCAAACGGATTACCAAGCGAACTATATTGTCTGACATTGCCCACATATTCGATCCTCCAGGCTTTGTGAATCCCGTGACTGTAACGGCAAACATTTTCGTACAGAAACTATGGTCGCTAAAGCTGGACTAGGATGCAGCCATACCCACTGAAATGCACACAACCTGGCTTAAGTTTCGAGAAGGTCTAAAGCAACTGAGCGATATCAACATTCCAAGACTTGTTACCTCAACTCAACAGCCAAGTTCAGTACAAATTAATGCGTTCTCCGACGCATCTGAACGAGCCTATGTAGCTGCAATTTATGTCATCAATATCGCAAGATGGGATAGTCGTAGTACGATTATTATGTGCCAAGTCCAAGGTGGCACCCATAAAAACTACAACACTACCTCGACTTGAGTTATGCGCCGCAAAATTAGCTGCTCAATTGACTCAACGTGTTGAAAGAGATATGAAGTTGAATAGTCAAAAGATCTACTATTTGACAGATTCAGAGATTGTTCTCGCGTGGATTAATGCAGAGTCTTCTTCATTTCATACGTTCGTCGCCAATAGAGTAGCTTCTATTCAGAGACAAACAAACACAGAGCAATGGCGACATGTGAAATCCGCTGAAAACCCCGCAGACCTCGTATCCCGTGGAATACCCCCAGAGAAATTGAAGAACTGCAACATTTGGTTTTATGGGCCACCACTTTTACATGGCTCAGACCAGATTTGGCCGTCTTACTATTCCAAAGTGGACACTGATCTGGAAAAAAAAAATCTAAGATTGTGTTAACCGCCTCAAGAGAATGCTCACCATTCAGCAGGGTCATCAAGCACGGAAATTCAGTCAAGAGGCTGCAGAGAATAATGGCATACTTTTTAAGATTTATTTATAATGCAAAGCCAGTAAGTCAATAAGCATTCAGGAATTGGAGGAAGCGCTCATCGTAATCTTAAAAAAGGTACAATAAGAAGAATTCATGGATCATATCAACCAACTAAATCGAACTGGAACGGTTAACAATAGTATTTCATTAAAGCCTCGCACCCTTCATTGACGAGGAAGGTGTGATACGAGTAGGAGGAAGGCTAGAATACTCAAATCTATCATAAGAGTCAAAACATCCAATATTGCTGCCTTGTGCATCCAGTCACTAAGCTACTAATGACAGACATTCATAACAGCAATCTTCATGCTGGCCCCCATACCTTACTGGCACTTACACGACAAAGGTTTTGGCCAATCAGGGGGAAGACTATTGCCAGATCGATAGTGCAGAGCTGTGTTCGCTGCAACAAGGTCAAGCCCAAGCTCATGACTCAGTTAATGGGAAATCTCCCCGCAGCCAGAGTTCAACCCGCTAGACCATTTATAAATTCCGGAGTGGACTTTTGCGGCCCCATTTGGACACACTTCAAATTAAGAGGGAAACGCCCTCAAAAATCATATATCGCAGTATTCTGCTGTTTCGCTACAATGGCGACGGATCTAGAAGTGGTGAGAGATCTGACGACAGAAGGATTTCTCGGGGCAATTAAGCGGTTTATAGCGAGACGAGGGCATTGTCTGAACTTATATTGTGTCAACGCCACAAACTTTGTAGGAGCCAGAAATCAGCTGAATGAGCTTCAAGACATCATACACTCAAATAGATCTCAAGAGAAGATTACTTCAATGTGCCAGGGAAAGGGTATGGAGTTCCATTTCATCCCACCACGCTCCCCACATTTCGGTGGATTATGGGAAGCAGCAGTAAAATCAGCAAAATCGCTATTATACAAGGGTGTCGCTGCAGCTTCTCTTACATATGAAGAGTTAACTTACTCACATCTGAGATCGAAGCCATAATGAATTCGAGGCCAGTAACCCCGTTATCGTCCAATCCGAATGATCTGACAGCATTAACACCAGGACACTTACTTGTGGGGGAGCCTCTGACTTCAAGAATTGATCCACATTCAAGTACACAACAAGTGGGTCCAGCCGGAAGATGGAAAATGGTGTCGCATATAAGGGACGAATTTTGGCGTCGGTGGTCTCACGAATACCTATGTGAGCTGCAGCAAAGACACAAGTGGAAGCAGCAATCCATGAACGCTCGCCCTGGCATGATGGTGTTAATCAAAGAAGATAATTTGCCTCCCCTCAGATAGCAGCTCGGCAGGATTACCCAGGCAATTCAGGGAAAGGACGGCTTGGTTCGAGTTGCTGACGCCAAAACCACGTCTGGAACTCTTAGAAGACCGATACATAAGCTGGCACCTTTGCCAGTAGATGATAAAGATGACGTACGAGCGAATGAAACACAGGAAAGTTTTCCGAGACGCAGAGCTGACAAACATAAAGAGGACGCAAGTCCAGGACCTGCTAAAAAATCACGACGTTCGGCAAGCTCTGCACTCACCACGCTCCTATTCACGTGTCTCATACTGCCGATTCTAGGAAATTCACCAGTAGAAATATCGCCGTTTAAATCTCAGCCGGGCATATATTTCGAAAACTTAGGCTCTACCCATTTGATCTCTAATGAGTGGAATCTAGTGGTGTACATGGACAATTATTGGAAGGAATTCAACAGCATTAGTAATGGCATCAACAAACTACAAAAGATCTGTAATATCTCAACAGACACATTCTACTGCTCGCTGATTCTGAAGCAATTCACGATTCTACAGACCGAATTGATCACCAATAATGAACTACTTTTATAAAATCCAAGGAAACGTAGTGCTAGAGCCCCATTGGATTTAGTAGGGAATATAGCCAGCTCTCTACTTGGAGTCCTTGACTCTGAATATGCAGAAAGGATGGCCTCCACTACTAACAATATTAGAAACAACGAGGATCACTTGTTGAGCTTAATAAAAAATCAAACATCCTTAATTGATTCCTCTGCCAACATTTTGAAGAAGGACGAAGAAATCATCAGACACCAGTTCAATGAGGTAGATTTTCGCCTACATCAAATAATCAATAACATCAACAACATCACAGAAGAGCTTCATCAACAAAGCCTTGCACAGCTATTTTTGTCATCAGCCATACAGTTAACGTTAATGACATCAACTTATCGACGCGTACAAGCTACCATGCTAGACGTGATCATAAACACACGTCACGGTAAGATAAATCCTCAGCTACTTTCTCCGAGACAGTTAAAACAAGAACTAATTACGATAAAGGACCATTTACCAGCGACTTTAAGGCTCCCAGGGAATCGCGAAACTTTGACTCAGATCTACAGTTTAATGACTATAGAAAGTCGAGTCGCCGACAAATACGTAATATTCAGAATCAAACTGCCACTGTTCGCATGTGAAGAATTCGAACTATTTCGAATTATTCCTGTTCCAGTGGCAATCAATAACACCCTTATGGCTATCAAACCTTCGGCTGATTTCATAGTAATTATCCTGCATCGGGACCAATACCACCCGCTTACCGAACAAGAATTAGCCACATGTGAAACCATGGAAAGGGCTACTTACATGTGTAAACAGAAACACCCTGAATACAGAAGGGGAGCCAACATCAGCGGCTGTGAAATGAGTTTCATAAATCAGGGAACAACTTCACCGAACTGTCAGGTAATGGAGACTGAAAACAGTCCCAAGTTGATACAATTATTTAATCCCAACCGATGGATTTACTCATTAAAAGAAAAAACGTCAATAAATGTGGTATGCCAAAAAACCGTATCAACGCAGATGCTTGAAGGATCTGGAATTCTGAAATTCCAGATCAATTGCGCAATAAAGCAAGAGCTTATTACAATTCAAGCCCACAATGTCTACCCGAGCGCGATGCGAACATCACTTCTGCCAACAGAGAACCTGGGGGATCTTATTCCATCAAAGCAGCTGAAAGAAATGCAGCACATCCTTATACGCTATCAAGCTCACTTAGATGAGCTCAAAAAAATGAGCGAGGGTATTGCCGAACTACAAAGAAACCAACAGTTACCAAATGAAATCAAGCCAGTTAATGTTCATCATTCCACCTTGGGCTACTCAGCACTTGTCATTGGACTACTTATTGCCGCCTGCTTGATATACAGGTGGGCAAAACAGAAATGCAGCAAGTCTGGACTGAGCAAAGCTATACTCACAAGGAGTTCTGGAGAGCCTTTCACAATTAGCATTCGTGATGAAGAAGTTTGAACAAGCTGTTCAACGCGGGGAAGATGTTCAGGCCGCATAACATACATGCATACAACAACGCATTTATTCCATACAATAATTTCCATATAATTTAGTCATAATATAATTTGTTCAAATTCTTTCGTTCTTGCATTTCTTCAATTCAAAGTCAATAATTTTGTATATTCAGCAATTATAAAAAATATTCCATTAATTGTAATTCACTCTATTTGGACATGTCAGCATTTTTCGCACAAATAAATTTTTAGCAGTATTAAATTTCGTCTGGAAATTCTTTCCGGCGCGACTAAAAATGTACAATCAATCGCTTATTTGTAATAATCAGCAAACTGATCATATAAAAAGCCGATAATGGAAAATAAAGCATGCATTAAGTTTTGATTCTCAATAGAAAATTGTGTTTTTACTATACGTCGTCTCTGCTTCATACACCGCGCTAATTATAGGCAGTGTAATCAGCAGCTCAAACAGTGTAACGGTCCAAGAACCCTTGCACAATTCCTCAAGGTACTGAAGGTAGGAAAAAAACGTTGGCACAAGGTCTTGGACGCTACAAATTCTTCTTTTCCTCTGATATGCGACGTTGACCTTTGAAACCGGACGTTTAGTACGAGCGTAGGAAAAAAAACGTTGACACGTGGTCTTGGCCGCTACAAATTGCCCTTGACCTCTGATAAGCGCGTAGCTATATAGGGGCACGGGCGGGCACGGCCCACCCCAGTGAACCTGAAACGGCACCGGTGCCCCCCATAAACTTTAGCAGAATAAAAAATTTACAGCTTAGAAAAGATTTTAAGAAAGCGTATTTATTAGATCTATTTGTACTGTTTAATATGGTATAAAAAAAAAGAAGAACAATTCAAAACTTTAAAAAGAAATAAGCATTTCGAATTATAAACATAAAATAAAGCACACAAAAGTATCCGGAGTTGTACAACACTATAAGTAAATATTAATATTTGGCTGGATTACCGTTAGATTTTAATACACTTTTCAGTCTGTTAGGCATTGAAAAGTTTTTTTGTTAAGTCGGGACTTATTTTGTTCCACTCTTCTTTAAGATGTTGTTTTAACATACTTTTGCTGGAAATTTTATGATGAGCTCATAAATGTTCTATGGGATTCATGTCCGATGACCGAGGAGGTGTTCCCAGCTGTTTACGTATATTATAAAGTAGCCATTCCTTCGTTGTTCGGACACAATATTCAGGATGGTTGTCTGGTTTGAAGACAAAATTATTTCCTAATCCTAACTTTTCTGCAGTGGATATAAGCATATTCATCCATGATTCTAACAATGAAATGAATACCTCCAAATTAATACCATAATATCACAACCTCCATGTTGAACTGTTGGTTGCTGGTTTTCTTTGTTGAACTGAGTTCCTGCCTTTCTCCAGACAAATTGTTTCCGAGATGAGGTATATATTTCAAATTTATACTCATCGCTAAAAATGACAGTATCCCAAAAGCTTTGAGCCTCACGAACAAATCTTTTAGCGATCTTGATTCTCTTTTTCCTATTTGTTTTATTTATCCCCGGTTTTTTCTTGTAATCCGTCTACGGTATCCGCTTTTCCTTATCGTTCGGCTCACTGTTTCAACACTTATACTTTCTCAAAGTTCTACGCATATCTCTTTACATCGACATCAAAGAGCAGCAGGAGCATTTTCACATCATGAGGGCAGATCTCGTATAGCATCTAGCCTAAACAGAGAGGAAGAAGTTCATCGAATCATAGAGGAGGATTCAACGATTAGTATTCGGCGCATTTCGTCCATGACGGGATTCCCCAGGTCATCTGTCGCCCGCATAATTAAAAGTGAACGTTTGCAACCTTACCACTACCAAAGGGTCTAGGAGTTGTTACCGGGGGACTACAGCCAGCGAATGGAGTTTTGTCGTTGGATACTTCGTGAAAGCCGAAGAAGCATCGGCTTTCAGAAGAAGATACTCTGGACAGTCGAAGCGAGCTTCACAAGAGCCGATCCATTTAATCAGCATAATCGTCACATTTGGAATGCCAAATATCCTAGAGCAGTACTAGAGACTGCGTTCCAATACGATTTCAGGATAAATGTCTTGGTAGGAATCATCGGAAACCATTTTATTGCACCTTATATCTTACCTAACACACGAAATTCAGATATTTACCTAGATTTTCTCCAAAATGAACTGACGACTCTTCCTCACATGCCGTCCTTGCATTTCCATCGCAGAAACCGTAAATGTAATGGATATATGTGTATTCCTCAAAAGAAAAACTTGGCACCTTGAAAAAAATACTAATGGTAGTCAATTTTAGCCACGATATGAACCAGGAAGAAAATATTAAGATGAAAAGAAAACCAAGGCAACCTCAGAAATTAGTTTGTTTAGGTAGGGCACCTGAGGCGTACTTTGCTTTGGGATTTTGAAACTGTTGATTTTAGGTAAATGATTGTTTCGGGAATTTAAAAGGTCAGAAATGCAGAAGTTTTTCCCATACTTGCGCATCCCATTCTTATAAGAAATTTCCAAGAATTATTTCTTTCAAATTAGGGTTTATTTTGTTCTAAAGGCACGACGACACATTCTAAGTCAAAAGTAAAGGAAGGCATATCACCTTGGAAAGTTTTTAAGAAACAGTTTAAAAGTCAATTTGTTGCTCTAAAAATATTTAAACTGTAAGTTACGGAGCGGATTCTAAGAAAAATCACTTTTTCCTTAATAACTCCAAAACAACGCAAGATGTTTCTTTTTCTGTCAAGATTCTATGGGTGCAGTATGGCGGTACCCTTACGGGACACCCTGTATATATATGTATAGTATTTATATATATATAGTATGTCCAATTATCTTATTTATTTCTCTTTATTTCTATTTTCCAATAATTTTAAACATTTACAAACATTTTTGTTTTTTTTTTATAACAACACTTTCAAACATATTCATCTAACTTAACCTTGCATATAATTTTGCCAAGGATTTCATAACAAAGTTTCCTATTAGTAAGAAAACATTTTTTTTTCTTTGAGACATATTTTTTTATCTGTTCCAATAGTTTTTTTTACGTTGCCAGTTTTTCCTCATTGTACTTTTTAAATATAAGTGTTTCCTTTCACATGTTCCTTTCTTTCTATTGCATCTTATTCTCTATACAAATGCTTTTTTTTAAATTGTCTTACCTCATTTTCCATGTAAATTTACCTGAGCTGTATATCTCCAAGCATTTCCTTTCTTGGCTTGTCAGTGTGCAGAGTTCTGTAATTTGAATTTAAACTTTAAACAATCCGCCCCTCAAATCTCTTCCACACTCTTAAATCATGTTCTAAATTTCAAGGCCCCGCTGAAAACTTCGTCTTTCCTGGACACTTAACAATACTTACCTTATAAGGAAACTTTCCTCGCACCATGTTGGAATTCTGTATTAACCTGCTTCCTACTATATCTCTGAAATTTAAACTTACACTTTTTAGAAATACAAGCTGGCTGGAGTAGTGGATAGGAAATGTTCCTACCCTCATAGCTCAGTACAGATCTATCAGAAGACTTACCCGTTCCTTGTTCATGCAAAAAATTTGTTGGTTCTACTAAATGGGGTGTTGCGTTAGCGATTCTTGCGAATGCACATCCATCCTTCAATCTATTTTGGATTATAATCTTGTTGAGGTCTAAGCTTTTGTGAGCTGTGGTAAGGCTCCTTTCGCAGCATGGCAGTAGAAACGGGCCTTTCAAAACAGATACTCCTTTCACTGTTACGGACAGCTGTGGATCCCACTTGTGCACAAGCTGCGAAATCCGAGAGGTACTTTCTTCCTTGCCGTCGCCGGCGTCTTGTATCCATAGTTTCATGTTTATGCAGTCAACAATAGCTCTATCGCTGAGGAAATCCATTCCAAGTATACCATCGGCTGGAATTGAGCCGGTATCACTAATGGCGTTAAATTTGTAGACATGTTGAATGTTGTCTATCTGCAACTTCGCCTCACAAGTTCCTATTGAACATCTAGCGGATCCGAACAATCCTCCAATTCTAATTTTGTGATATGTTTATATGGGCGTATTACTCTTTATACTGTTAATCTTAATTATGCTACAGGTGGATCCGGTATCTACTAAAAGTCTCAACTTACCTTCTACTCTTATGTTCGATGGAACTGTTATGATGAACTTTCTCCGAGAATTTAATTTTCACTGGCCTTCTCTGCTAAATATCTTCGAAAACAGTTCTCGGTATAGTGGTTGTATGTGTGGCAGAATTGGCAGTAAGGTCCCTCCCGTCGCGGAACTTGCCACAAGCTCCTTCTACTATATATGCGACTCTGACTTGATGTATTAGGCCGTTGGACGCTTCGTACCTATATTGCTGGCATTCTCTAGAAATAAGCCCCATCTGTCCACATTTGAAGCATATGATAGACCTGGGCTGACTGCTTCTGGGAGGAGTTCCTCGGTATTCTCTTACATTTGACTGAGATGGCCTTCCTGGCTCTTTCTTAGCCAACCTGGGTTCCCATGTATTCTGAAGGATTCCGCCGTTACTCTTAAATATCTCCCCTACTCCTGATGGCCAAAGTTGAAGACGTTTTGCATTCTTCTCGAAATAAGTCGCTTCCTCACGCACGCCCTCCAGAGACTCGAACTTCTTGTTTTGATTATTAATTGCAGAGCTTCAAAATCTTTTGGCTCTTCTGAACTTACCAGATGGTAAGCATCATCCGTCAACCGATACTTCACACATTTCATAAAAATGTTCTGCTCCTCAGGCTTCAGTCGGTCGTACAAATCCTTGCCGCAGCTTAAGAATCTGTATATCTCTTTCACCTTTCTCTTTATATTGTGTGGAATGTTGTGAAAATAATATTTGTAGATCGGACGCAATGCAATGTGATGACACTCATCAGCTACGCAATTTCATGATGACCCATTAAGCACCGCTATGAATTGTGTAGCTATGAGGTAATCGCAATGCATTTGCGGAACTAAAGTAAATATATGTAATCAGAGTGACCACGAATTTAAGCGGCACTGTTTTGAAATTGTACACCTGTGGTCAGTGAGTAAAAAATATTACTTAGTGGCCCGGGTAGTACATTAATTTATTGTTTTAAGTAGAAAAGAAAAAGAAGAAAAGAAGCGACGAGGCAGAGGTAGGCGAGTAGTAGAGGAGAGTTTTGTTCTGACCACTCGCGCGTACACAAGTGTCGAATTACTTGTCGTGTTTTGTACTACTTGTACTTAGTTGTAGTAACGGTAATTGTACCATACATATTGCGTAATAAAACGTATAACAAGAAAATAAGTCAAGTGGCTTTGATAAGTGCAAAAGAACAATTTCCAGTGTTGTGGAAGTTACGTTGAGCAGTCGCTCAAATTAATCACAACATAAATTGGCGCAGCCGGTAGGATCAAGGAAGCTTGGTTAAATAAACAACCGTAAACGCTTTAAAAGCCTTGATCTTATTCGAACAAAAAGGGGTACCTGCGACAAACAGCGATATAAAATGGCCAAGCCACCCTCAACGCTCGGGGTAGATAGCATCTTTAGGCGCCTCTGCTCCAGGCGGGCAAACGTTCACCCCTGTTAGATAAGAAGGCAAGGATTTCTGGCCAGCAACACAACAGAGCCAGAGGAAGTCAACGTCACCTCCAACTCAATCTCATCAGCAGCAGACAAACTCGTCAGTAGCAGAAAAACTCCGTTCCTGTGTTGAAAGGGAAAACGAAGACAGCTTTAAGCCCCCCTTTCAGCAGATCCAGGGGAATTTAAGAAGGCCTAGGGCCCCCACCCCCCGGCAGCGATACAACAGCAGACGAAAGTATTACAGTAAATTGGACAATAAAGAATCAGGAAAGTTATCACTACGAGGAGATGGGCAACAATAAATAAGGTAAAAATTCACTTCATTCTTTAGTTAAATCTATTTTGAGAAGATATACTTAGATTAAGCTTTATTACACGTATATAGAAGTATATACTATTAAATTATAATTTTTTTCTCCTCAAGAAAAGTGTTAGAAAATTATTATTTAAAAGAATAAAATTTAAGAAAAACAATTGGTATAGATTTAAGATTTTTATGATTGAAAATTCCTTCAATTTGATCGGTTTTAAGAATGATATTTAATTAAAAACGGCAAGAATTGATATTAGGCGTGGTAATTTAAAAAAAAGATTTGTGTAATTCACCTTGATGACTATATTTCAAGTTAGTCACTTTAAATGTGACACTAGTAAGTTGTCAACTTCCTGTTGATTTTTTTTAATTAAAATGCGAATACTAGACCGTGGCGGTCCGATATCTCACTTGTAAATGGTTGGCCGCACTTTCACTAAATGCGAAAAAAAATTGATATAATTCAGAATCCTATCTAAAAGTTCATTTTCAAAGGAAGTAACAGTGAATTACATACATACGGTTCACAAATAATTGTTTCATTGAAATTTCTTTAATCCGGAAAATGGTAGATATTTCACTTTAAGTGTGACATTTATTTTATCCATTCGCAAAGTACGTGTTGAAATCATTTTGTTTGATTTCCGTTTCGGTTGTTGGTCTCGTTCGAGTATTTCTCCGGTTAATGTCAAAATTTAATATAGAGAAGTAGCGTTACGTGTGATATGGTGTAAAATTGTGTTAGTTATAGAAAAAAAAGTGCAGTGTGAGACCAAAATCGATTGCAGGTAAGACGTTTAAAGTCGCAAGAAACATCAGATGACCCAAGATCACCCAACCCCACTTTTAGCAGTCCACCAAAAAGCCATTCCACGCCAGTGAACGAGAGATCAGAGCGAGTATCCGTTCTATGTATTGAGTTCTGCTCAAAAGAAATTCGGGAAGAAAATCAACCCTTTTTTCCTTCGAAAACACCAGCCCGTCTGTTAGTGCAGAGGACACTAGTTCAAAAACTGATTATGGAACTTCAGAAACAGCAGAGGATAAGTTAATTATGCCAGAACTGGACGAGAATAAACCAGTTATCCCCAAACCAATAGAGGAGAAGTGTATCGCTACGGAAACGACAGAGGATAGAAGGCCCGTTATTGAGAAAGTGGATGTGGAAACTCAGACAATAACGGGATTGATGTCCTTAAGATCTGGAGGGAGGTATTGACGATCCTTGGACGCACTACCATCAATCCAAGAAGAAGTAGAATTACGGAATCAATCTTCAGAGCAGCCAGAAGACAATATCAGTGAAGAACAACAATAACAGGAACACAGTCAATCTTCGAATAGGTCTGTGCAGCTAGACGAATTAACCAGTGGAAAGAAATCATCGGAAAACTCAATTTTAGAAATGGAGCCACCAGTGGATATAATTAAAATTAAATCAATTAATATTTAATAGTGTACCAATTTTAATAGGCGAAATAGGTCCCACCTTAGTTTCAGAAATAAATATATTTATCAATTGTTGTAAGCACGTTATTAATTGTCTAGCCGAAAGTGAAATTCCAGTATTCCTTAAACTCCTTCCAACGCGCTTCAGAGGCGGGGCGGCAAGTGCTCTGGAAGGTACCGGTTTCAATAACTTCCAGCAATTGGAGACCCAGATCCAAAATAAATTAGTAAATACAAAAAGCTACGTGGCCCTTGTAAATGAGCTTAGGGTGTTGTTCCAATTACCAGCAGAAACTTTGACTAGCTATGCTCAAAGGATAAAAACATTATTTAAAAGCTGCGCTTCTAAAATCCCTGATCGACACTCTGGCACAGCAGCAGAGGTAGTAAAAAGGGATTTAGAGGAAACAGCCATATATGTACACGGTAAAAAAAAATTGTTGAAAATTCCATTATAATGGTTGGAATTTCGTTGCCATCATTAATAGCGGAATATTTTATTACAAAATGTACGGTACATTATTATTGTGTAAAGCAAAATTATTTGTTATGTAATATTACATAAATCGAAGAATTTTCAATTTATATGTAAACGAACAGTATGTATTATTCCATAAAGTCCGGAATCACAATAGATAAAATTTATGTAAAAGAAAGTAATTTTAATTATTTGATATGTAAAAGTTTTTTATTTATATTTACATATGAAATATGTAACAGTCGTTTCGTGTTTGTAATTTTAACTAATTGATATGTAAAAGTTTCTCATGTACATTCCCATGCCAATATCTTGTTCCATAAGATACGCAAAATCACAAAAACGAGTAACTGCCATAAAATTATACACTGGAATAATACTACGTACTCTGGATCTGTATGTATATATTCTATGTAATTTTTCATTGGACCGATGGCTTGTTTATGGCAGTATGGGTTAATGAGTTGAATACCAAATGTAGAGCAGTTGAAAATTTCCCCAAAAATACGGGAAAATTACATTGTGGTTAAAAATTGTACATAAGGGAATATAAAATTACATAAATTAAGTGAAATAGTCCATAATGGAAATTGAATATTACATAACTGTAGTGTAAAATTCAATAAAGATCTGGATTTTACAAATAAATAAGTAAAATTCAATAGACAGTACATTTAATTGGCAAAATTACAATGTCGTCATTAAAAATATATTAATTTGATGTAATTTTACATTATTTTAGTGGATTTCTGAAATTTACTTAAATTTTGGAGAAAATTACACAACTTTCATGTACGTACATAGCAGTTATGTAAAATATTACGTTATTATAGTAAAAATTTGACATAAAGTTTATGTACATTTTTTACCGTGTATTTAAGACAGGTATAATCAACCCAAACCACAGAATGTTTCTCTTACAGGACTCTGGTGAGAGTTTAGCATCAGTAGTCGAAAAAGCTGAAAAACTAGAAGAAGCCGAAAGACAAACACTGTCGGTTTTACAAAATCCTTTAGGTATATCATTTGCCCAACCAGTAATTGATAGTTATCCAGTCAATTCTACTTGGATGCCTATCAGAGATCCACCAATACAAAACCCACCCCAAAATAGGCATTATAATAATTTCGCCCCCAGTGCAAGGAATCAGTATGATAATACCAAAAGCTATCAGCCCCGAATTAAATGTACTTATTGTAATAAAAACAATCATACGTTTTCGGAGTGCTACCAAAGGAAGAATGCGACATCTGGTAATAGTTATCAGAACTCTGCGTACGCTTCTCGAAACAATAACAGGGATAGTGATGCTCAAAATCGGCAGATAAACCTAGTACAAAATAGCAGGTCTGCTGAAGGTGGCCCCAAAAAACACAATTGGCGCAATAAAATGTGATTTTTGTCAAAGAAGAGGTCACACTACAAGCCAGTGCCGAGCAAAGCAAGACTGGGAAATCAGTTTGCGGAAAACTAAATAAGGACTTGCGAGGACACCGCGGAAGTCCATACGTTAGTAAAGAAAATCGGTGTCAGCCATCCCAAGTTACTAAATGTTTAGTTAAATTACCCTTGGATATAGCAGCTAAGTCCTCGGTAGAACTATTAGTCGACACGGGAGCTGACGTGAGCCTATTAAAAAAATCCATGTTACAAGGAGAGAAAATAATAAATATTCAGGAAAAAACGGAACTGAGCAGTATTTTTGGAAAGGGACAGACAATTGGAACATGTACAGCAAAATTTCAGCTAGAAACTCTTCAAACATGTAAATTTCGCGTAATTAAAGATAGTGAAAATTTCCCTTATGATCTAATACTTGGAAATAATTTTCTATTAAATAAATGTAATATAAAGGGTCCTGATGGAATATTAGAATTTCCAGCGACACCTACAAATTTAGCAACATTTTCAGTGCCACTTAATATGAACTGCAAAATTCGCGACTCTAAGGAGTTAAAAACGACACTAAATTCACCTATTAGCAGGTTTACGGTCCAAGCCCAAAAGGAAAAGCTTCGCAAGCCGCAACCTATGGAAATGGAAAACGCCACTCAGATCTCCAAGAGAAAGTGGTCCATTCCGCATAAAGGTGAACAATCTGAACGGAAGCAAGCAAAGGGACTTAAGGTTAGAACGAAGATTCTAGTTCCAGCACGCTCAGAAAAATTAGTGCCAATTCCTATTAGAGACAACGGTGAATTTGTTTGTTTATCAAAAGAAGTGAGTGAAGGTGTTTTTTCAGGAAATTGTTTAAAAGACCATGGAAAGGTAGAGTTGTGTTGCCTATTATTAACGTCAGTAATACTGATCAGGTATTAGATAACATGGAAATTGATCTTCACCCAATAGAAAATTATGAGATTTTAACATTAAACGAAATGAACTGGGAAAAACCCAAAATAAAAAAGGAAGAGAATAAGACCTTTGGAAGCAGAAAACATGCGTTTATTAACAATTGACACAGGAAACGACTCGAAATTCTGAAAGAGTAAATCAATATTGATACAGATGCCAATCAGGAAGAAAAAATGCTGACCTCGAAATAAATTTTGTGTACTTATTCCAATTTACTCACAAATCACGAATATCAAATTTATTTTAACCGGAAGCTTATAGTTTCCGAGATATTTATCTTTGAAATCCCGAACTTTACACTACACACTTCACAACTCATTTGCCATTTTCACAATTAATTTATTCTTCTTCTTCTTTTGAGTAGCAACAAGAACAGTACTATCCGAGCGTTCACACACACACACACACACACACACACACACACACACACACACACACACACACACACACACACACACACACACACACACACACACGCGCGCGCGCACACACACACACACACACACACACACACACACACACACACACACACACACACACACACACACACACACACACACACACACACACACACACACACACACACACACACACACACACACACACACACACACACACACACACACACACACACACACACACACACACACACACACACACACACACACACACACACACACACACACACACACACACACACACACACACACACACACACACACACACACACACACACACACACGCGCGCGCGCGCGCGCGGCGTGTGTCGGCCTGTGTGTGCGTATGTGAATGTGTGCACACATTCACAACAGTGTATATCCACCTTTTTTATGTGACCTTCGTTTGGTTTTCCACTTATCTTCTGTCTTAATTCATTATTTTCCTTTACCCTAATTACACTGCCGTGTGCGATCGAATTTTGTTTTTGCTCCGACTGTTGATCCCAAAATACTAATCTTGTTGCAGACCACTTTCTGATGCTTCCTTGGTTGCTGTTGCCCTTGGTGGTTGACTGACGTTCTTGCAATTCTATCGGTAATTCCCGTTCGAGTTCGGCTGCAGTCTGCTCTACTTCCTTCAATTGAACCTTTAAGGTATCTACCTTCTTGACCAGAGCTTGAATTTCCTCGCAGCTATCTGCTAGTGCCTTTTCTATTGTCCCTTCCTCTTTTTGAATAATGTCGAAAGTTATCGTCACCAAAAGATCCACAACTTCTCCTTTCGTGCTTGTTTGAGAGGCTGTTGCTAGTTCCTGTAGAATATTCTTGAGATCTCCACTCGTCGCACGTTTTTTTCAATTCTTCTGTTAAATGATCTGTGATGTATTGCCAGTCTCTCTCATAATTCTGAAGCTTTGTTTGGCGCTGCTTCAATTCTTCTGATTTATTTTGCAGTTCCTGCTCCTGTGACTGGAATTGCAATAAGGCAATAATTGCTCCCTGGTCAATACATTAGGCCTCCCTATTGACATAGATGTTTCTTGAATCCTATCGATATCTATTATTGTAACCGCGAAGAAACTTTAACACATTTACCATTAACGCAACGAAAAATCATTACATCACAAAACAAGAAGGCTCAAGATTAGAATAAAATACGCTACATGGAGAATTTTTCAGAGAAAGTTGATAAAACGTAATATTAAAGCAAGGTTCGAAAGCCCAGTTAGTTCAGAAAATACGAAAATTTAAGTAAGTGACGAAACTGAAGCTCTAGAGAAAAAACTGGAGTTTAGCCTTTAAAATATGTGAAGGGATTTACCTGGCAACAGGACGCGAGTTAAGGGGAAGGGTTAAAGAGTAGTTAAAGCAGTTAAAGAAGATTTAAATATGAGTAACCAGGCATCTAACTTCAATATACATTTAAGAGAACACTGTTCAAACGAAACGTCTTAAAATTATTACTTCTTTATAATATGCACTCATGAAATTTAACTATCATACGCCTCTCACTACCAAAAATTTATATTGATATAAAACAATTTATAATTTTTCTTATTCTTTTAACTCTCGTTTCTTTTTCTTTAAAACTCTATCTCTACACAAGACAGCTCATTTTTACACAATTTCCATTTCAAAGTATACCATCAATAAGCAGCAAAAGTTTAACCCCTTCCAACCACCTAACACTCCGAATACCCAATTACACAAACCATACCCCAAACAACACTTTTTTTTTGTCGCCACACAACAAAATTCCACTGTTTATATCTGAAACGTTCTAATAATAAAAGTTGATAAATAAAAACGGAGCAGATAAAATAGCATAACTCCCCCCCCTTAAAAAATGGAGCAACTAAAAAGCATAACTCCCAAAAATAATAAGAATGGAGTAGCTAAACAGCATAACTCCCAAAAATAATAAAAATGGAGTAGCTAAAAAGCATAACTGCCAAAAATAATAATAAAAAAAAAATCAATCTTAAAATTCACCATACCTTTTTTAACCGGCTGCGCCAAAAATGTCGTGTCCCAAAAGCAATCAATCGACGAAAACCGTGAAAACAATAAAAAGTCATGAATCACACTGAGAAAAATAATATGGCGCTCTCAATCCGATTTTTAAAGAACCAAATAGCTTGGATGTTACAACTGTGTTACTTCAGCTATGGTACCGTCTTCAAAATAATTTTACAATGCTGTTAATATAACTCTAGATGAGGCATCCAAGCGTTTGAATAATTTTTGTGACATATAACTAAATTATATGGATATAGAATCCATAATTGCCTTATTTTTGGTTAACAAACCTTACTTCTGCTGCAACAACCAAATAAATTTATCTATGGGTTCCCTCCTCCAAAAATTTAGTTCTGTCAACCAAAATTTAGTCTTAGGCAACAAATATGCTAATCTCTTTTTCGTTAGTTCCACTAAACGCTTGGTAAATCTAATAAAAACTATAGTTTTTGAAACCAAATGCCCCTGAAGAATTTAGTTCCGTACACACAATTTTGGTTGCTGGATTTAAATAATTTAAACCTTTTTTGGCTAGAGCCTCCATACTGATTTAGTAATGCAGATTATACCCCAATTGAACATAGATGCATGGGCTAAAAATGGTTATGCTTTTTGGGTAACAATTTTAATGTAACAGCATAATGATTGGTGTACAATTAATAATATTTTTATGACTAAAGATAAACTATTACTTTTTAAACTTTAAAAAGATTAGTTACTTTAAAATTGGTACCCAATCGTCATACATTTTTATCTATCTCCTCAAATCAAAACTGGTTATTCATATAGAAGTAAAACAAAATCTATACATTGTATAATGTAACAGCATAATGATTGGTGTACAATTAATAATATTTTTATGACTAAAGATAAACTATTACTTTTTAAACTTTAAAAAGATTAGTTACTTTAAAATTGGTACCCAATCGTCATACATTTTTATCTATCTCCTCAAATCAAAACTGGTTATTCATATAGAAGTAAAACAAAATCTATACATGATATATGTCCCATTTAATAAAATTTAATATGATACATGGTAGTTCCAAAGGAAATTATAATATTTGGAATTATATTTTATGAAATCATAAGGAATGAATTGCTTGTCCGATACAACAGATATATAAGATACAAAACTCAAATCCACACTTTCTAAAGATATAGTTTTGTAAACATATACATTTTCAATTTCATAACCAAAAAAATGCTCATTAAATTCTAACGTTCTTAAAATAGATATACAAAGGAATATATTCCCATTGTATTTCAAAATAACCTCAACTTTAGCAAACGTTTCAGGCTGCATTATTATAATCATTTCTGGTTTTAATATGAGACCATCAATACCGATGTAACTTGTTGAGTAAACTTGCTGCTTACAGTATGCATTCTATAGTTTAGTTGTTGTTAAGTAAACTGAATCTCGAAAGCGTTTGATACAAGAATGTCGTAAGCTAGCACCTATTTCAGCCTGAAACAAAGGAAATATGGTTTTATATCAGAATTGCAATTATATATAAACTTACCTACCAACTCATATCCTTTTGGTTTAGCGAGACCCAGAAACTTTTCAATATATTCTGCAGTGGTTATTTTTGAGTTCAAAATGGGTTTTCGTCTAATATGGGTTTTCCTCTACTCTTCTTTAAATTTTCCCGGGGTGAGACGTTTTTTTCCAGAAAATCTATGCTGAAGTCAATACTTGAGTCAACTTCCTGACTTGAACTTGTTGCAGTGGCTGGGTGGCGACAATGCTGTCAAGCTATCAGCCTTATGAACTATTTTTACGTGTGATGATTCCAGCTTGAGATGAAGATTTGTTTTTGTTATAATAAGCATTGAAAAGCTTTCCCTTTGCTTCTTGTCCAAATACTGCAGGGGTATAGTAAACACTTCTACATTCAGTTCCCTTTTTAGAGATTAATAAAATTATTCTCGTCAAAAGTTGAAAATCTTCTTTTGTTAGTCTAAAATAAAACAATACTTTTAACTTATTGGCGCAAGTGTTTCAAGATGTCGTATTTCTGTACTCGATATCTGTCTGATCAATATATAATTTATCAGTGTTTTTGAAATAACGATACGATCCTGATTTGTTAAGGAATGGAGCAATTTATCATATTTATTCAAAATCTCCTTGATGTTTTTTTCAAAATCCGTTCAAATCTCCTAAATAAAATTTTGAATAATAATGGCCTGATAATACAATAAACTAAAGTCATACTTCTACTCTCCAAGTGTAATGTTTTACTTCATTGTTTTTGGTAAAATTCAAAAATTCATTTTCTCCAAAGCAAGAAATTGTTCTAATTACTTTTGCTGGAGGTGATGCCTGGAAGTTTGCCTCTGTTAAAACGATGACTCCCAAGTCTTCGACTTCTGTTTGCATCTCGAAGTTTTCTTTAGTGCAAATAATATTTGTTTTTATTAAAATTTACGAGTTTCATAATAGAAACATGAAGAATGATGATATTTTAAATTATTAGACGCATATACATAATTAGATACGTGAATAAACTTAGTCATATTGACAATACTTATTGTATTGACATTGATAAGTCTATAAAAATCTTTCAAAATAATAAAATAAAAATTCACCATTATTGTTAGTTGAAGTTTCTTGAAAAATATTGGTGATATTGAGGTTTCCTTCCGTTTCTATTTGATTTTCAGCAAGCTCGCTTTGGCTACTTCCATCATTCGCTGTTTTCACTGCACTGCACTAATGTAAGTCCAAACATTTTGACTATCAGTTGCAAAATGACTGAAACAGAAGCACGTGCCAAACTAAGCAATTACTCACTTTGGGGCAAGTGATAAATATTTGTGAGAAATAATCCATGTTTGTATGAATCATTTTATAATTGCTTACAAGTATTTACAATTCGAAGTGTGTATGGCAAACACGATAAAAAAATACTACCTGGCTCACATATTTGAGATATTAGCCACTTATATCTCCATTATTTCAATTTGAATATTATTTTCTTGAAATAAGGCCCAGTGTTTCCAGCAATTAATGTAATAATTTGAGCCGCACAAGACATAATCGATTTTTTTAATGTTGCATGGAAACACTTAAAGTGTTTGATGTAAATACGATAATATTTATAACAAAAACTACTTAATTGGAGGAAACACTTTATCACTGCAAGTATATTCTGCAAACTGTTATTAGTGGTGGGAAATTATAATCGCTATTTAAAAGTAATAATTTCTTGGTGTAAGCATTATATCATTATATTACTTCCCAAATACTTATTTTTTTCAGTGTATTAAGGTTGGAATTAACTTGACCTTTTTATAATGTTTGAAAGTTACATCAATACCTATATCAAATAGCTTATTTTCTTCCTCAATAAATGGTTTGAATATTCTTAAATTCCCGAATTTTTTTCGATCCTCAGAGAAAAAAAGCATTCCTAAAATTATGTTTGATATTTTTGACTGATTACGGTGTGGTAAGCAAGGAATGATGAGGTACACCCCTCCTGATTTGTTAGCGTGTGAGCCTATTGCATTATTCGGTTCAAAATCATCAAAATAAATAATCAGAGGAATATACAGGCAAAATTTATCTAGAGATATTTTCTTCAGCTTGTTGTGAAAAAATTTAGAGAAATATAAATTGAAAATGTAGTACTGATTTTGCATTTTAATTCCATCAAGATAGGAATGGATATCATTTAAAATGCAAGCTTTATTGAACAAAATGTAAAATAATTCCATCATTGGAACAATTTTGGAAGAATGGATGATGTTCTTTAGTGCGACAATATTTTTATGGTTAACGAATTCTTCTAATGCAGTATGAATATTATGAGTATACAGTTCGACGTACACCTTCCGATCTTTTAAATATTTAAGAAGCTTGTAATCGCTTTTAGAAATTTTACAATGATTAAATCTTTCAAAGATTCTTTGTAAAAACTCCTTATCCTAAAAATTTGATTTCTTTTAACTTCATTATACAAGAAATTTTGTACAAAATTCAAAGAATCTTTAATTATTTGGACTTTCTAGGTCTTTGACTTTTAGAGTAATATTTTAAAATAAAATTCATCAAATTATCATTATAGTCGTCTATGTTCGTCAAACGCCTATTTTCCTCGTTATATTTAATATTATTTTTAAGTTCATACTGTATATCTTCAGAAAGAATATCATGCAATTTTTCTAGACGCTTATTGATTGAAGTTTCTGTATCCTGCCTTAAGTCTGTGTTTCTTATGTGTATTTTAAAATAGTATAAATTGTCAATAATCCTAATACATTCTGTGCATGGGTATATGTTCAATGTTTTATGATTATATTTAAAATCGTTTGTAAGCAGTCCAAAAAAATCGAAAAGTTCATTGCAATCGAAGCAACGATGTTGCTGTAAACTGTTCATTGTGCTTAATATAACTTACAAATATCATTCCACAGAGTATCTATAACAGGATGTTCACTGATTTCGTCAGTTTTTAATAATTTACTTTCCTCCGGGAATTTTACATTGAAGCCGAAAAATATAGCCATGCACACTTCCAAGGCTTTTCTGGGATCAGAAAAAGTTACTTTAGCTGTACTACTACGACGTCTATTAAAGTAATTGGTGATCCGATCAGAATTAATTTTGGTGGACTAGTGATTTGATTTCATAGGCCTTCCCAAGAAATTCTCTTTCGATCGTATCTGTATCTGATAGAGTCTGTAAAGTTATTTAGGAATTATTAAGTAGCTGCTATAAATAATAAACATATGTTTAGCAACACACCTCGTAGTGACTTATAAAAGACTCCTGGATTTCAATCTTTGTATGTCTTTTTCTGATTAGTCTTCCTTTTCTTTGAGGGGGATTCGGTAATATATATGGTAACAGAAGCAGAGATATGACTTTTTTATTTTCTAAACAGAAATGACGTAAAGTACAATTTATATTTTTTCTTTGTGATTACCATTTGTTTCCTTTTCTAGTAGAGATAAAATGTCCTTCACTCTTGAATGCTTACTTTTTATACTTTAATTTTAATTATATTTTTGAGTACAATATCAGGAAGATTAAACTCAATTTTTTTCCCGCAAATTTTTTCTGCATCGAAAATTACCTGTAGGTTTTTACGTTTTATGTAAACACACCAAAGTACATATAGGTATAATATTTTTAAAAAAAATTACCCATTGGTGTCCTGTCGATTCCTTAATGAATTGAAATTTTTCAATGTAATCGCTGGTTTTTATGTCAGTATTTAAAAGCTCTCGTCTTGCATTAAAAGTATTCTTCCATTTTTCGAGGATTTCCTCACAGTCTAACTGAATTTCAAGCAACTCTTCCAAATCTTTATATTTCCGTGGGGAGGCTGTGTCTACAAATAGTGCAAATTTTATATTACTATAGAAAAATGTAGAAGGAGAAGGAAAACTATAAAAAGATCAGTAATGTTGTCAGAAATTTGTGTTCCTAATGGTGTAATTTCGAAGATCTCACTTGATGATTGCGTAGTGGTGGAAGATGGAGTCCCAGATCGAGATCTATGACGAGGTCTTATAATATCTGTAGAAAATAAGACTTTTCTGTAGCTCGTATAAGCATCATAAATTTTTGCAGAAGGTAATTTTTTCTGCTTGCTATCGTACCTTGTTGACTCCAGTTCGTTCGGGAAAAGTTTTATTAAATTTCGGCTTAAATTAGAAAAATCAAATCGGTTGAGGCTAATATAAAAAAAATGTATATGAAACGAGTTGCATTAATAGTCCTGTCGGAATTCACTACACTTACGCTGATGATTTATTATTAGCTTCGCTAAACTAATTCTTTCTTGATTGGTAAATTTTTGTTTTTTTTTTTATACATATGTCATAAAATATACTTTTCAATGTAATTTCAGAAACTGTTCTAATTCCTCCTTTGTATCCAATTGATTAAAAACTTTAGAAATTAGTGTGCCGTCGCTTGACTTGAGTATATTCTCAACAAAGTCAAATTCATTGTGACAAGAGTATTTTTGAGCTCAGAAGAGCTTTTGGTAGATGATCCAGCTGCATCAATATTTACAAACTCCAAAACAGCCGAAATATCGATTGAAGCGTTTTGAATATTGTCGATAATTATAGTATTATTTGTATCAATTACCCCGGAAATGTGTATGCGTTCTATGCTGTTTCCATTTGTGGTGACTATTATCAAAATAGAAAATTAATTAGTGTAATAATTTTAACCCAAATAAAAGATTGTGCTTGATTATTATGAGTTAATGTTTAAGACATCCTTTCATAAATGACACTTTTTAGAAATAAATGTAAAAATTGAAAAGAAACATGAAGCAGTATGTACTTGATTTAATCCTTAAAATAAATCTTGGATCTATTTTATATTGAAGTATAAAGTCAACGATATCTTCATTGGAAATTTGGAGTCCATGATCATTGGAGAAAATAAATTCATCATCGTCGCCGACGCTTTCTTTCAAAGATCTTTCTACATTTTCATAAGTTAAATTTTGTATGTAATTAAACTTGAGTAACTTTAACTATTGGTTTATTTCTACTGTTAGAAATAGTTTGCTCATTTTTATAAAAAAAATTACTAGGCCCGAACACTTTAATTGAAAAAAAAACAGAAACCAATTATGTAGATACGTTAGAAAAAATGAAGGCATAAATGTGGAGATATTTAAATAGATAAAGGGCTGAAACACATTCACGCGGTAGCGCTACATACATTTTGTTTTTGTAAAAACAAATTGTACATATGTACCTACCGCTACCTCTACCGTCACCTCCGCCACGTCGGTGTATTTCAGGATTAAGTCAGCCAGCTTTAGTATTTGTCTTTCTTTTTTAGTTTTAATAGAAAACGAACAAGATAAATTAAATTATTTTTGTCCATATTGATTTTTCTCTCTAGATTAGCACCGGAGATAAATATATTATAATATCCAATAAGCACTTCACAAACATTTTTTATTATGTAAACAACAAATATGTGGTTAGTTTAATTTGCTGGATACAGAAACTTTTCACAAATAATAAGAGTCGCTTTACTGTAAAACTAACTGCACTCATTAAAATATGTGTAGATGCTTCTAGCAGTAACGCTAAACTGATTCGGACCAAATTGTCTGACCAAAGAATTAGTTTGGCGTTGTATAGATAGGGCAGCCAAATATGGTGCACCTATCTATATTTATGGTTGCAACGAACAAATTCAACGCCTTTTGGTTGTGTTAACCTGCAATTTTGTGGCAGTAACTATAGTTACTTTTCTTTTGGAAGACATATCCAAACTGCTGTTTAGTATAACCAAATTACATTAGAAGTATGGTTCCTGAAACTATTTTTCAAGAAACTGCTTTTTTGTATAGACAGTAGGTGCCACCAAATAGTGTTATTATGGAGAATAAGACCAATTTGTATAGACAGAAGAACCCAACGAAGTTTACTATGGACAAACCTACCACATATAGTTAGCGTAACCTAGGCATTTCCAAATTATTTTCTTTAGTGCACTTTGAAATTACAAATCTTTATTCACTTTGAATAACTGAGCTATCTTAATATTTATAACAATATTTATACATATATGCCGATATGTATATGACACCGCACTAAGAGCTTTGCAAATTACTTTACCTTACGGTAACTTAACACAAACTTGGAAGCACGCGACTCTGAACTGTACACTTGACGGCTAAAAAATTCTACAGGCACTCGATAGACCAGTCAGTGGTCTTTTATGAACCTATACTCGGAATTAAGCTTTCTTTGCTCACAACGCGGATGTAAACAAACGACAACAACCTTGTTGTTTGTTCAACCGGTTGCAGCATCTGAGTCGCTCAGTAGTAAACAATCGCTTTACAACAATTACCATGTGAGGTTAATTATTATCGTAATCGTCGATTGCTCCAGCGCTGGTTACTGTTTAGCAATTGGTAATTATTTCACTAAAATGCGCCCTTAGCTTCTGAAAGAATCTTCCTTATATTGGGCCATAACAGCTTCAACATTGTTAGTTTTTCTCTGGAATTTATGTGTTATATATTGTTTTTGAATATGAGAAGACATAGTACACATGTTGGAGTTTATAAATGTATATTTTTTAAATTATTAGCAAATGAGCAATCTTATAAATTACATGCAGTTTGTCGGGAAGATCAGATGGGCGGACACTTTTGTGACTAATTGTATATACAAGTCGAAAACGTGGCTATACAAGTGCCGATTCCAGATACTTGTATCTAAGTGCAAACTCACCTTAGCAGTGATTTGACTTTATCCATTTCGACCGACTGGTAATAAATCCATCAGAATTATTGTCAACTCAACATGTCTCCATTCTAAAGCCTTAGTTTTTAAGAGAATGGGGCGCAATTGCAATTGCGCCGCCGCATTCTGTTGGATGTTGAGTTGCCAATAATTCTGATGGATTTATTATTTCGACCGACTGATAACAAATCCATCAAAATTATTGTCAACTCAACATGTCTCCATTCTAAAGCCCTGGTTTCCAACAGAATGCGGCGGCGCAATTGCAATTGCGCCGCATTCTCTTAAAAACCAAGGCTTTAGCATAATGCGACAACGCACTACACTGTTTGCGTAGAAACAAACCCCTCAACACACCGATTCTGGCCAGGTAATGGCACTGAACTATCCCTGACTTACCATACAGCCAGTGTATGCTTGCATTAACCATATGTGAAGAAATATGAGGAATGCGCCTAATATTTGACCTACAAATTGGGCTCTGTATATTGTTTTTCGTTCTTTCCTATTTTCGCTCGTTTTGTTATCCGTCTGTACACCGTGCTCCATGGGAGAGAGTGCACAGCTAGTTTTTTTTTCTTGGGTTCTTATTTAATTCTATTGGACACACGAATAAAACGCACAAGTTCACTTCACAGATAGGCGAGAATATTTTCATACATTTAGTAAAATAAAATACACTATTAGCTTTATTTGAGCAGGCCGAGTACTATATATATCTATTATCTATTGTAGATTGTTATTGCGCGAACTCCTCACGGCGGGTTTAAAAATCAGACTCATCGAGGGTCGGCGATATTGTACCCAGGTACCGATCACAAAACTTCAACAAGCTTTTCTTAATTCTTTTTATTACTTTCCCACGACGAGAAGAATCGTACGTGGGAAAGTACAAAAAGTTTAGACGCAGTGCATATGCATGGAATCTGATATGCACTGTATCTTGTAAAAATAATATTTTAGGCGGTGACAATAATCGTGTGTATGTACGTACGTACGATTAGGTTTTATGTAATTAAAAGTATTAAAAGTATGTACGTATGTACACACGATTAAGTTGTGTAAATTCAAAAGCCGTATGTATGTAAGTAAATACAATTAGGTTTCATGGATTTAGGAATTGTATGCATATACATGCAAGTAATTTGACGGAGTTCAGGTAAGATATGTATGTACCTTGTACGGCATGTAGGAAAGTATACATGCCGTGTGAACTGAATATATGACTGATAACAAAATGCAATTTATGCTAAATTGCATTTTATCTCAGGACGAAATGCATTTAAAATTGAAATTAAATTAAATTATTTTTTGATTTTCAGTGTCATTTCTGATATACGCCAATATATTGCATAGGGCAATGTATTGGTGTGTTTGTTTTATGGTGTGGTTCGGGTCAATGGGCACCTTGGTTACAACACATGCTAGCTAATACCCTGCGTTTAATTTTCTTATGCGTAGGGTAAGCGAGATAGACTATTTCCAATATTCAATTAAAAAATAAATGGGAAGACCTACCCAAAGGTTTACACTTACGTGATTTTTAAAAATTCACCCCTTTACTAAATCTTGCTGGATCGATCGATGATCCTAAGTAAAAAGCCAGTATGTGGCTGTAACTTATGCAGTAGTTTTTAAAACTAAATTAGAAACGCACCAAGAAACCCCCGACCCACGGTAAGGTCTCTTGTTCCCCTAATAAAGAACTAAAAGTAAATTAAAAAGTAACTAAACAAATGGTAAGTCAATAAGTCAAAAATAAAAACGTAATAAGAAAAACTTAAGTTCTCAGTTTATAAAGTCAAAATGTCAAGAAAGAGCTCTAAATCGAGGCTGGTGAACTTCTTGCATAAATGCACCCCCAGTCCTTGCTGTAATTGGAAAACGTAACCTCACAGCAGCTTTAACAGCTGGAAAAAATTAGCAGAGGTAGGTTAATTTCTTGAAAATTCCTTAACTTTCTTGTAATTGTGATGACAAATTTCATTCATCAGTAATTATAAAAAAATCTTAATAATTGATACAGCCTTGAAAGCTAAAGCGATGGTCATGTAAAACTTGCTTAAATTAAAAAATTATGAGATAAATGCTGAAAATCCCAGTGAACTCCGCCGGCTGTGAGAGAAGTTTTTCTGCTATGATGCGGATAAAAACATTTCTTAGTAGCACAATGCTTCAAGAACGATTCTCCGCATGTCACTCATGTTACTGCTCAACACAGAGAATACCATTGTTAAAAAAAATTACAGCTGGAAAGGTATTGAGCCGATTTGCTGATATTAATTTAGAAGGTAGTGATGGATGGTGACGAATTCAAATTAAACGATAATGCACTGAGAGAAATTTTCACTGAGAATAAGCTCTGTTCCATGTGTATCAAGGAAAGTTAGGTGCGATTTTAAGCTTAGCAGACATTTCCTGGATGTAAGAAAACAAACTGCTTCGTCTTATTCAAATGATTATAGAACAATTAGATTATTAGTAGTAAATATATTTTCTCAATTATCTCCGATTATGATAAAAGCAGAAAATTTTATTACAGAATATGAGAAAAAGTTATATATCCTAAGAATAGAATTGCTTAAAAGTAGTCTACTTTTCGTTATTCTAGAAAAGGATTTATTTTATATATATTATGTTGACATCTTGTAAAATGTTCTTTGTTGTAGCAAGTCAGTTTCGTTGTACGAGCGATAATTTTCTTATAATAATAAGAATTTTTCTCGTCTTTCTACGCATATTAATTAAATTTGGTTTCTATTAGATCTACGGTTTTATTGCCGTTAAAAGTAGTTTTCTTCTTTCTATGAAAGTTTATCACTCCAGTAGAAATCGTGATGCTAGTAGATTTGAAAAAAAATCATATGTATTTTGTATTCGATATAAAAAACAACGGTAATCAATAGAATAGTTTGCTTGATGTAAGGAAACTTGGTACTAACACTGATTAACGTCTTAGAAACTTTCACACAGTTTTGAAAAACAATTCTTGATTGAAGAAGATTTTTTTTCAATTTTTGTGTCACAGTGGCCCCTACTAAGTAGGAAAAAACAACGATGGCACGTGGTCTTGGACGCTACAAACTGCCCTTGCCGCCTGATATATTACCTATTTGAAAAGCTGTTTACCTTTTATCAGAGCCGTTTAAAAAGCTGATAAGCTGTTATCAGAGCTGCTTGAAAAGATGTTTACCTGTTATGAGAGCTGTATAAAAGTTGTTAAGCTGATATCAGAGCTATTTGAAAAGCTGTTTAGCTGTTAACTGACCTGTTCGAAAAGCTGTTAATTTGTTTTCAGAGCTATTTGAACAGTTGTTAAGCTGTTATCAGACCTGTTTGAAAAGGTATTTAGCTATTATCTGACCTGTTTAAAAGCTATTAAGATGCGATCAGACCTGTTTGAAAAGCTGTTTAGCTTTATCAGAGCCATCTGAAAAGCTGTTTACCTGTTATCAGAGCTGTTTAAGAGTTGTTAAGCTGTTATCAGACCTGATCTTCGAAAAGCTGTTAAGTTGTTATCAGACCTATTCGAAAAGCTGTTAAGCTGTTATCAGAACTATTTTAAAAGCTGTTCATCTGTTAACTGACCTGTTTAAAAGCTGATATCAGACCTGTTTGAAAAGCTGTATAACTGTTATCTGACCTGTTTCAATACTATTCAGACCTGTTCGAAAAGCAGTTTAGCTGTTATCAGACCTGTTTTGAGAAGCAATATGGAATCCCCTGTGACGTGTTTGATTATAAAGAATCAATGTTGTAGTCTGCAAGACACAGTTCCCGATCAGTGAGGGCAGAGGCTAAGGTCAACGATTTTCTCACGCACAACCGTCCCAGCATTCTGAATACCTTCAGGATTAAAGAATACCTTGAGGAGTTCTGGACTCAGTAGGGAAATTAAATAAAAAGAATACCATATATAAAATATCATTATTGAAGTTTTATAAATTGTGTTCAGGATCGAACCCAGTGACAGCAGTATATGCTGTCCTCAGTGTTTCTATCCTGAAAGAAAAAAAAAGACCAGATAGAATCAACGTTACACGAAAATCAAAAGGAATGAACTTACCTAATGGCTGTATGCACATGTATTCAACATGTTCGTTGCCATAATTGCAAACTGCAAATTCATTAAGCAAAGCTGCAAATGCAGCAACCGAATTTCCCATTTGTTTTTGTCCTGTATCATTGTACAAATCTACTCCGCAAATTATCACTTTTGGAATGAAATTTTCGTACTGCACAAAATTCATTGATAAGTGTTCTAAGATTGATTACTTGTGACTGTATTCGAATCTCAGCACAACAATTCTTTCGAATCACAAAACATTAACAATTGCTACTGTCAAACTCAAGTCAGCTGGACAGCAACAAGTGTATATACCATGGTACAGAGATACAAGAAATTCTCATTACGATCCATGTTCCGCCATGCACCGTTTCCACTGAAGCATTGCGTGAGGTGCACACGCTGCTAACAGTCATTAGAGTACACAAAGCAGTGGAAAGATAAAAAATATGAGGCAATTTAAAACTCCCAGTTCTAACCCGCAACACGATCTGCATACGAACGATAATTACGCAAGGAATCACTGCGCAGCTGACCATCGTGAGGGACATCTAAGCACAAGGGCAGCCACTCGTGCGTGTTGCTTCCAGCTACATCTAAGTCAGCTCAAGATATTGGTTTTTAAGAATGTACAAATTATTCCTGGTAAGTAAACTTTCTAATTTAACAAAAGGTGAACGTTTTACTTTATATTGACATTTAGACCATATTGATATGGAAATAAGTTCAATTTACTCAAAATAGTTTCACATAATAAGCCGAGAGCAGCTTGTTAACAACAAACAACTAAAATGGTAACCTTCATGAACAAATGATTGGGAAGTTGCTATGTCAGGTTGTTTTGCGATGCTAGTTGTTGCTAAGCCAATATTGTTGCCACGCGCCCCGTTGACCACCGTTCTTTGGTGCCGTGCGCAAACTCTGGCTATATAAACAGCACTTTGACTTGATTCGATCTCTTTTGTGACTTAGCAGTGCAGTGATAACCTTGGCGATTTATTCCTTCGTGTTATTTCCTAGTGATTTTTCCTAGTGTTATATTTTATTATAAAATTAAATACTTTGTTTAATTGACTGCTAAAATAAAATATTCTTATTCTGGGTATCGGCTGGATTAAGGAGTTTGTTTTAGATAGCGATTAAACTAAAGGTTTTTTATTGTGGGTAGCGACTGGAATAAAAAATATTACTAACAATACACTCTATTTCTGGTCTCGACGGAAATAAAGAATCTTGCTTCGGGTCTCGACTGAAGTTAAGATACTTACTAACACTCACTTTAAGCCGGGTCTCGACTGACTTAAAGAATATTATCTCGTGTCTCGACTGAGATAATATATTACTAACAAATCACTTTATTGCGGGTCTCGACTGTAATAAAGTTTCTTATTACGGGTCCCGACTGTAATAAGAAATTTACTAACTCAAATCACTTTATTGCGGCTCTCGACTAAGACAATTATTAATAAAACCACTTTATTGCGGGTGTCGTCTCTAATAAAGAGTCTTACTGCGGGTATCGACTATAGTAAGACAATTACTAACACTAACGCTTTATTGTGAGTCTCGACTTTAATAAATATTCTTACTGCGGGTCTCGACTGTAGTAAGAAGATCACTAACATAAAACACTTTATTGCTGGTATCGACTGTAATAAAAACTCTTATTGCGGGTCTCGACTGTAATAAGACAATTACTAACAAAGCCACTTTATTGGGGGTATCGACTGCAATAAAGAAAATCCTACTCCAAACCTCCATCCAATAAAAAGTCAAGTAAATCAGCTGCTATATATCGATCAGGTGAGTAAAAGTCAATTACAACAGTTGTATAAATCAAATTTATATCTTAATCATTTATTGAATATTGCTTTCAGCTTCTTACATTATTAAATATATATCGTCGGCCTAAGATGCAAATGGGCTAAGTCCATTTTTGGCAGAATTAATGTCTTACTGCCATCTGGTGAATTAGAGTAAGGCGCATCATTTCCAAATTGGCTTATATACCAAAACGTCACAGAAATGGAAAAAATAAGCAAAACGAATCTTGTCTGAGTCCATTGCTGTTGAAATTTAAAATCAATTTGCCTAACTTCGTTGGTTTGCCTGCAGGTGCGAGTGTGGAAAGGTGGCAGTGCTGTTATCTTTAAAAAAGAAAAAATCCTAAACAGAAAAGTTAATATTTTAGCTTTACGTAAGTAGTTTATAACATATTTTTGTATTTTAAAAATAGTTTGAGCAATTTAATGTAGAAGACAAGACTAAAAGCATTAATTTTAGAAGTCGTTTGGAGTTAGGCCGTGTTCCTTTAGATATAAAAAAGCCGTTGCAGGGCCTTAGGCCATTTTATATGTAGAACGTTTTATTTAAAAAATCTACTAGGTATTTTGAAACTTATTTCAATAATGTATTCACATGTCATAAAATTTAATTTAAGAAAAGCAATAGTAATTATTTCTTATATTATTAAGAAACCTGAAATGAATATTTATTTTCAGGATGGATACGCGCTCCAGAGCCGCTAAAATTCTTAGCATGATTGGTGTTTTTGTAGAAAATAAAAACAATTCATCTGAAGAGGATAATAAGGATCAATACAATATTAATAATAATAACATTGTTACAGAGCTTGTTGGGTTAGGCGACATTGTTCCTCTTGACGTGTGCACATATGTACAAAGTGTAGAAGTAGCTTTTGAGTCCTCCATTCACGAGCATGCATCTCCGTGCATTGTCAATGTAGACGCTGTATTATTAAAAAATATTGAAAATCAGAATGCTAACATTCCAGAAAATTGAAATTTTGATGAGCTAGGGTTCCAAGAAGTTACTCCTGAGTAAGAGTTGATCCAGTTGGAATAAAACATGGCTGAAATTCCTGACTTAGTTGGTAAACACAATTAATTTTACTTATACATTATTACAGGACGACCATACTGAAATTCATGAAATACAGGAAAGCTCAACTATAGGTGACATATTACAGGAATATAATTTTGCAACCATAGCTTCTTAAAATAATTCGTTTTCTTTGGAAGACGAAACCTATCAGCCAGCAGAAAGTGATGGAACGGAAGCTTCAGAAGAGATCATTGAAGTAAATGTAAGAACAAGAAAAAAAAGAAGACATGTTGATGAAACTGTACGGAAGAGAAATGATCATAAGACTAATAGACCAGCCGGACTTCAATATTATGGAATACGAAAAAGCGAAACAGGGGGGGATTACAAAGTTCCTAAAAGTGCCAAGGCCATAAAAGACAGATGCAATTGTAACGGAAAATATGCAATGAAATGTAATGTAATTTCAGACGCGGATAGAAACAAATTGTTTAACAAATTTTGGGAACTTACCTGGGGAGAAAAAAAAAGATTTACATTTCTACGCTAATTGAAAAAATAAAGGCGAAGTGACCAAGAAATCGGAAAAACGAGAATAGCTCAAGAAGAGAATTTTCATACAATTATTACATCAACCTACATACAAAAAAGTTGAGTTTGCAAAACTATGTTTTGGAATACATTTGCAATTCCCCTAAGGACAATAGGACATAAGATTATTGACAAAAGTAATGAACCAGCAACAGATAATAAAGCGCAAAAATCCGAAAAAGCACTAAACCCCAGAACTGCCTAAATTAATGAACAGAAACATTGTCTGAAATTATTTTTTGATACTTTGCCTAAGCTCGGATCTCATTATTGCCGGAAATCGAGCAATAAACTTTATCTCGAACATATGTGTACTTCAAAAAGCTAGCTTTACAAATTGTATAAGGAAGACAAAACAAAGTTTTGCCACTCTCCATCGCATCATTTGCCAGCACTTTCGATGACCTGAATTTATCACTATTTTCGCCCAAAAAAGATGAATGCGATATATGTGTGGCATACAAAACTAACAATATATGTAAGTCAAAGTACCTACCAAGATCATTTGAAAAGAAAGGAAGATGCACGCACTGCAAAGGACGCAGAAAAATCGGGAAACAATAGAAAAATTTTTTCAATGGACCTACAATCAGTTCTGTTAGCTCCAAAATCCAATGTATCCAGCTTATACTATAAAACGAAATTAATCGTTCATAACTTCACAATCTTTAACTTAAAAACTAAGGATGGTTACTGCTACCTATGGCATGAAGGAGACGGGGGCCACACTTCAAATGTTTTTATGTTTTTATAAATTTTTGACCACTCATGTTATTGAAAATGATGATATGACGGACACGATAATACAATATAGTGACCATTGCGCCTATCAAAATAGAAACGCAGCACTTTCCAATGCTCTCTTAAATTTGACACAAGAAAAAAGAATTATAATAGAACAAAACTATCTTGAAAAGGGGAAAACACAAATGGAGTGGAGGTTTTTGCCTTGTAGGTACAATAAAACAGATCGACAAATAGTAACTTACGATGAACTGCCGCGACTTTATTTGAAGCCTGTTCCAATAGCAGCTGAAAAATACCAACATCTAATGTCACTCAAATCTTCTATAAAAAAGGATTACCATTTCTTTTTCGACAGCCTTTCTCATTTACAAAATTATAAAAGTATACCTAATACTTGTTTTTACCATTTATTTTTGTTACATTACACATGTATTTTATGGAAAAAATTTATTTCTATTGTTTTGTTGCTTTATATTTTATGAAATATATTATATTTTTATTTATATTATCTTTAAATTTTCTTTTATTTTTCCGCGATAATGACTAGTGGTAAAATTGCCTAAGTCGGCCAGAAAAAATTGCTTTATTAGCAAAAATTTGCTAACTCCCGTATCTTATTACAAAATAAAAAATTAAGTAATTTAAATTTAAATTATCTAATATCTTTTATAACATTCTAATATTTATTACAAAAAAAAGATTTGTGTTGAAAATGAAAAGAATTATACAGTTTTTTTTGATTCCTGAAAAATTTCAGTTTTGGTACTTAAGCCATTTGCATCTTAGGCCGACGATATATAAGTCGTGTATTGCTTAAGTTATAATATTTATTGAGGTTGAAACATTTAATGTGAATATGAAGTGTAGACCCAGTGAATAAACGAGTAAAACCACGAGCTTTATACCAGTGGCATAATTTTCACAACACTCTTCATTTATTGCATGTACGCTCTAACTACGGGCAGTACATTTTATGGTGCTTCGGAGCCAAATTTAAAGGCTAGTGGTATATATTATTTATTTTTCAAACATGATTGCACTTCAAAAACTTTTCGCTAACCAAGCCAGCTCTGCACAAATATTTCAAAAATCGTTCAATAACTACAAAAATACTAAAGTAGAAAAACGATCGAAAGGACTTATTTCTGAGCGATTAACTGCCCTAATCGAAAAACTGTCTGTATAAAACTGTCAATTATACTATTTTACAAGCTACCCAAGCTTTAGATGAAAAAGAACTTGAGAAGTATCAGTATTTTTCAGACGATCACTTTGCAGAAGTGGAAAACGAATACTACACGTTTCGAGGTATTCTTAGACATGCACTAGATACATTCGAAATAAAAGTAGAATCAAAGTCACACACGGAGAATGAATCTTCTTCGATTTTGAAGTTACCTAGCATCACAATCCCAAAATTCTCAAGGTCATATGTTTCATGAAGGTCGTTTCACGATCTATTCCAATCCCTGGTGCATACAAATTCTGCGATACCTTCGGTGTAGAAATTGCATTATTTAAAATCAAATATTTCTGGAGAAGCAGAACATTTGTTGCGTCAGCTTCCAATGACTAACGCGAGATACGACAACGCATAGAAGATATTGCTTAACAGGTATGACAATAAGCGAAAATGCTCAATTAAAAATTCTATTCAATCTACCTAAAGCGACACAAGAGTCAGCCTAGGCAATAAAAACTGTGCTGGACAAATCTTCCGAATGCATGTACGAACTCGAAGCATTAGAAGTCCCCACGAAACATTGGGCTACAATGATAATTTATATGCTAGTGCAATGCTTGCCAGCAGAAACTCATCGCTTATGGCAACAAGAAGTGAATACAGTAATACCCGCTTAATTCCCCCCGTTTTATTGCATTCCCGATTATTTGCCTTAAAATCTAAGGGAATGAAAATGTTCCTATTTAAGTATGCATAGAATTTCCCTTGTAATTGCTTCGCATATATTTACCTCACCCATTTTACTACCCTCTATTTGTGAACACAATTACTAAAAATGCTTATAGAAAGTTCGCCAAATTACCTCGTACAAAAACCGTGATGATTACGCAATCGCTTTTAACTTCATGTTGAAATATCTTCAGAAATGTATATGCTAGATACGCCGGGGTCCTGTATACAAAAAGAAGAAGAACTTGTAAAATACTCCAGTCATTCAGCTCGTTCTGACATCTTAACTTTCTTTTATATAAGCAAGATCAAGGTAAAACTTTGTCATTACATACTTCAATCAATTTAAAGCTTTGAGATTTTTAGTATTTTGTGAACGATAAAATGGGCAAACGAAATTCTGCACTAACCTATAAACAAAAACTACAACTAATAAAAGACTTGAATAATAAGAAGAAAACAAAAAAGGAATTGGCTGTGCAATACCAGTGCGATATTTCAACAGTAAATAGAATAATAAGGAATGAGTCCAAAATAGTTGAGCTCTCAAAGATAAATCAAAATATTCGCAGGAAACGTATCAGGGAAGGTGCCCATAACAACGTTGAAAGGGCACTGTCAAAATGGTTCAACCAAACACGTTCACAGAATGGAATAATTTCTAGTACGGTGCTTCTTAATAAAGTAAAAGAGTTTGCTGTTAGATTTGATGTCAATTTTGAACCGAGCAATGGTTGGCTTTGGAGATGGCAGAAACGTGAGAAAATTGTTGTGAAGAAGATTCATGGCGAAAGCGTTTCTGCTGACTCAAACAGTGCAAATGACTTTGTGCAGAATACTTTACCTTTGCTTTTACAAAAATACCAACCACAAAATGTGTTCAATGCAGATGAGAGTGGTCTATATTTTAAATCTGTGCCTAATGCTACTTTGAATCGCAAAGGATATGAAGCTACAAGTTGTAAAATTCAAAAAGAGCACATTACACTTCTTTTCATCTGTAATTCTACAGGAGACTACAAAGAAGTTATAGCTATTGGGAAGAGAAAGAATCCTCGTTGCTTCAAAAATAAAACAATTCCCATCAAATACTTTTTTAACCAAAATGTATGGATGACTACGGTGCTTTGGAATTCCATCCTTTTGAAACTTGACGAGGAAATGCTCAACGCAAACAGGAAAATTATTTTATTTGCAGACAATGCCGCTTGTCACAAATTAAATGCTAATTTGAAAAATATTAACTTGCAGTATTTACCAGCTAATACCACGTCATTAATTCAGCCCCTTGATCAGGGCATTATCCATTTTTTAAAGCCTATTACCGGCAAATAATCGTTAGGAAGCAAATTCTTGCACTGGAAAGTGGGAAGAGTTTACAACAATTTGTAAAATCCATTAACATTTTGGATGCATTAAACTACGTTAAACGAGCTTGGTGGCTAGTTCAAAACGAAAGTATTACTAACAGCTTCCGAAAGGTATGATTGGTTCATAAAGATATTGCATAGATACGTAATGATATCAGTAAATTTTTTCTTCAATAGGCTAACTTTATTTTTCCTGTTGAAAATTGTAGAGAAGAGGAAGTTATCGAAACTGTATTAGAAGACAAAATACATGCAGAGCAGTTTGAAGATTACGTACAATGCGATGAATATGTACAGTGATATGGAACACTAACAGAGGACGAGATAGTAGAAGAGATTATTAAGGATAACAAAGAAAGTGAAAATGAGTCACAGGGGGAAAATAGAAAGAAGGAGAAGAAAGCGAGGAAGTAATAAATAATGAAAGTGAAGTAGTAGATTTGAAAACTGTAATTAAAGCTTTGAATGTACTTCGTAACTATTCCCTGCAAAAAAATAACAAGGGTATGGAAGAAATTGAAAACATAGAAGAAATATTTTATAAGAAAGAAATCAGGAGCGTTCAGTCGAAAATAACAGAATACTTTTTCTAAAATTACGTTGTACATATGTATAAGAGATTGTACTTTTTGTTTTTTTGTTTGGCTGTCTATCTTATTGAAAAAAATTGTTCCCTAAGCAAATTACCCTTTCATGTTTTCTTTTTCTTGCATTTTTTTTTTGTTTCATAGTATGTATTTTTTAAATGTTTACTGTATAGTTGCAAGCAAAATTTTATGTGAATTGTTAATTTTTGAAGAATTCTAAATAAATATGTAGTACGTTGTTTACCTTAATTAAAACATCTTGGAATTAATGGGATTAAAGCTGAGTCGATTTTATTGCTCGCAAGTATATTTGGTTTTTTCCATTATCTTTCAGTTTAAAACCATATTCCATTATTACTTACCAAGAAACGGATTTTAATAACCGGGTTCTAATAAGTGCCTCCCTCGGATAATTACCCGAAAAGTTGAGCTATATTGACTGGGTAATTAAGCGGGGGGAGTACAGTAGTACAAATGAACTTCCAACCCTAGAATCTTTAAAAGCATTTCTAAAGACGAGATTCCTAACTCTAGAAGCAATCTCAGACGCAAAACCATATTCCGTAAACAAACCAGCTAAAATTCCAAGAGCATCCACTCACATTTCATCATCTGGCGACAGATGTTGTTAAATACAGGCAGAAAGTCACAACTGTTGTCAACACCATTCGTACACAGCAACAGACATCACTGGCTACTCATCTAAATTATCACCGCTTGCAGTCAATGACAATAATCAGACAATTACATGTATATGTTACAGTTAAATCACGAAATCCGTCAACCCGATTTTACTAGGAAATTCTAGTTCTAACAAAGCGCTCTCGGTAATTCCAGTTTTAACTAATATAACACAGTTAAAACTACAATTAACGAGAGCGCTTTGTTAGAACTAGTGTTAACTAAAGAATATTTAGTTAATTCTGGTTGTGGCTGAATTCTCGCGTAGCTCTAAGTTAAATCTAGAACTGACTGGTTGCTATTAGTAAATTTGCGTTTCAATTGAATTCTCTCGCCATTAAACCTTGATGTTTATTAAGGATGTGGCTATTTATACATACAGTACGTATACGCAATAGGTGAAGGGGGGGGGGGCGTACAGATCAGTGACACCCCCCCCCCCCGCACACGTAACCACACACACCCACACACATCCGATCGCGCATACACACACACACATCCGCGCGTTCGCTTGAAAATCTAGGCAGACAGGTATCCGATTGGGATGATTGGTTAGTCTTTATCTTATCTAGTAAGCTAGACCAGGCAGCACGTAAAGATTGGGAAACTTCTGTTAGTAACAGTCCAGACATCCCTACATTTCACTCTTTACAAATATTTCTTGAAGGTAGACTTCACATTCTGGATGCCATCAAAAGTGTACATAGTAATGAACGCAAAACACCAACAAATATTCGTTCTATACGATAAGCGTCACGTATTCACCACGCTAGTTCTGCGAGAAGTTGTATATTATGCCAACAAAAGCACATTCTTCTGTACTGTCCACTTTTCAAAACTAAATCTGTAGAGGAACGCATAAGCTTCATACAACGTCAAAATCTCACCAACATTTTACCATCGCGTACTATATCAAAACAAACCTGGCCTCATTATCTGGAATAGAGTTAGCAGAGCCCGACTTTCACATACAATCTCGGGTAGATATGATATTAGGTGCTGATGTATACTCACGTATATTGATGGGTGGGGTTCGGCAAGGCCCTCTAGGATCCCCTATAGCTCAATAGGCAGCTTTAGGTTGGATATTGGCAGAGACTGTACAAGATCATACCAACACGTTAAAGTCTACTGTAAGCCAACATTGTTCCTCTTACGCCAGAGGAAGAAGAATGTGAGAGTTTTTTTCAAAGCAACTCACAAACGTGATGAAACGGGGCGATACATTGTTTATCTGCTAGTGAAGACCTCTAACATTCACTTAGGAAATTCAAAGCAACCCGCTACTATGGCGCTTATTCGAATGGAACGCAGATTTTCTCAGGATGCACAGCTATACTCCGACTATTCTGAATTCATTAATGAATATCAGAAGTTAAATCATATGGAAGCCGAAAATATTTCTAGGTCTCATTACCTCCCTAATCACGCAGTACTTAAACCTAGTAGTACTACGACGAAGCAGATACTGGAAACTCACTCAATGATATGTTGTACGTAGGCCCGAAACTACAAAATGATGTTTCTACTATCATAATTAAATGGCGGATATATCCCTTTGTATTCTCAGCCGATATCGAGAAGATGTTTCGCCAGATACGTATTGATTGCCAGGATACTGATCTTCAGCGAATTCTCTGGCGACACACTCCGAAAGAAACAATCAAGTGTTTTCGTATTCGACTGTAACCTATGGGATAGCTTGTGCTCCGTACTTAGCCTGAGGGACGTTACAGCGGCTAGCAGATGATCATCAGTCTGAATTTCCTCTAGCCTCCGCGATTCTTCGAGAAAATTTCTATGTTGATGAGGCACTCTTTGGGGCTTTTAATGAGTCCGATGCACTTAAGCTCGCAATGAAATCAACGGTCTTTTGGAAAAGGGGTGCTTTAAACAACGAAAGTGGCTATCTAACTCATCAAATTTGCTGTCTGACATACCCGACGAAGATAAAGAGCTTTCCTTTACCGTACGTCTAGTATCTGATGACAATTTTCAAATGCTAGGTATCTATTGGAATCCATCAAGAGATCAATTCATGTTTCAAATTCAACTGACGGATGTCAACGCAGTCACTAAAAGAAAAGTGCTGTCAGATGTAAGTAGACTGTATGATCCGTTAGGTTGACTTTCATCTATAACAATTACTGCTAAGATAATTATGCAGAAGCTATGCACAGCTGGATTAGGCTGGGATGAGAATCTCCCATATAAACAAGATCTGAAAGAGCTAAATTATCTTCCCATAGAACGCAGGATTGGAATAAACGACCCGCATGTTAATTTTGAGCTTCACGGATTTTGTGATGACTCACTCGTTGCCTACGGAGCAGTCGTCTATTTGCGTATCATCCATGATCTGAATAATACACAGACTAGTCTAATTGCACTAAAGACAAAAGTAAGTCCCTTGAAGACCATATCGTTGCCACGCCTTGAACTCTGTGGTGCAGCCTTCTTGTCTAAGCTTGTACTGCCCGTAGTTAGAACGCACATAAAATAAATGAAAGGTGTGGTGAAATTTATGCCACTGGTATAAAACTAGTGGTTTTTCTTTGATTTATTCACGGTACTAAATATTTCAAGTTCAATAAATAATATAACTTGAGAACGACAAATTATATATATATATATATATATTATAATATAAAAAGCTGAAACCAATATTTAATAAATGATTAGAAAATGAATTTGATTTATAAAAATGTTGCAATTGACTTGCACTCACCTGATCAATATATGGCAACTGAATAACTTGACTTTGAGGTTGGGAGGAATTAGGATATCTTTTATTCCAGTCGATACCCAGAGTAAAATGTTTGTATTAGTAATTGTCTTATTACAGTCGATACCCGCAATAAGACTCTTAATTACAGTCGCTACCCGCAATAAAGTGGTTTGTTAGTATATTTCTTATTACAGTCGTGACCCGCAATAAAAATCTTTATTACAGTCGAGACCCGCCATAAAGTGTTTTGTGTTAGTAAATTGTCTTACTCCAGTCGATACCCACAGTAAGACTCTTTATTACAGTCGATACCCGCAATAAAGTGGTTTTATTAGTAATTGCCTTATTACAGTCGATACCCGCAATAAGACCCTTTATTACAGTCGATACCAGCAATAAAGTGTTTTGTTAGTAATTGTCGTATTACAATCGATACCCGCAATAAGACTCTTTATTACAGTCGAGACCCGCAATAAAGTGGTTTTATTAGTAATTGTCTTATTACAGTCGATACCCGCAATAATACTCTTTATTACAGTCGAGACCCGCAATAAAGTGGTTTTATCCTTATTGCAGTCGATACCCACAATAAGAATCTTTAGTTTAAGTGCTATCCAATATAAATCCTTCCTTAATCCAGTCGGTACCCAGACTAAATTCTTTATTCCAGCAGTCAATTAAATAAAGCAGTTATATGTTAATAAAATGTAAAACACTGGGAGAAGACACTAGGAAAATAACACTAGGAACAATAAACCGCCAAGTTAATCAGTTCACTGACAAATAATAAAAGAGATCGAATCAAGTCAAACTGCTGTTTATATAGCCACGGATTGCGCACGGCACCAAAGAACGGCATTCAAAGGCGCATGACAGCAATAACTGGCATAGCAGCTGCACTTTGAAATGCAACCACACATATAAAAAACATAGAGAGAGAAAAAAAATTGTTTGTGAATTCTTCTATCCAATCTGGAATTTATTGCCTATTCAAACAATTTTTTTTTGTAAAAAAAAAAATAGATGTTCATGTCGACTTACCAAGTGCAGATGCGCAGTATAATCCCGTGTACCGTTGTTTCTAGCTGGCTCATTTTTATGCCGCGTTGATAATTTAAACTTCTGATGGATTTTCTGGTTAGGTTAATAAAAATATGAAATGTGAGACTGTCGTGTAGTACCCGTGTGCAGTTAGCTGGTTTGCTTTACTGCGAAATTGTTATAAATTCTACGTGCTACTCAACCTTTTTTTTGTTTTAGTTGTCAGTACATAGGTCTGTTGGTATGCAAGTTTGCTGATTGAAATGATGTCAGAATTCTTGTGAATACTGAACATACTGGCCCCCAGTTGAAAGGATGGAATTTCTTTCAATTATAAGACATATGTGATCTTTTGACAACTCTGGTGATGCATGAAAATGTATCCTTAATCAATGTGTACGCCGTTGAATATCTTTAGAAGATTTTAAGACCTAAGAATAGTTTGTATTAGTTTAACATCTCCTGTTGTGAGCGGATTTTGAATGTAACAACGCAGAATGCAAATCGAGAAGATTTAATGAAATACAGAATAACTGAGCACGGGTTATAACAACGCCGAATATAAGTAGACGAGAAATCAGTGAAGTAAATAATAACAGCAGAGACCTTGTTTGATAAGAAAAAAAAATTGTTTGCTATTAGGTTTTTTTTGCTTGTTTATTTCAATACTTTTATGTCTCCATTTTTAAGAAGAGGTTTCAACACAATATCTTCCAGGATTTTAACTTTGGAGACGAAATCTGGTTCGATTGCGTGTTGTTCTACTTCTCCTTGGTGGGATGATTCTGGCACCTCTTCTGCTGGTCGTTGGGCGCCTGGAGATTGTGGTGGTCAATCCTCCAGCTCAATCACTTCTGACTCCTCCAGTTGCATATAGCGGAGTCGTCTGCTAATTTTCTTAATTCGAGATGCCTCCTTCAGTTTGCTGAGCTGTTTCTCCAGCTGCCAACTTTCTTTAACCTCCTGCTCCATGCTCCTACCAGGAGTTGGAGGCGATTCATCTAAGCTGCTCTTATTATCGTTTTTGGGTGACTCCATGTTACTGGTAACAAATTGAAATTCAACTGTAGGTTGAATTGCAAAGTGCTCAGATATTTAAAGCGAACTAACGGGTCATTTAGGTTGCAAAACAAAACAAAAATTTTATCGGCGAAATTTGTTATCAGTTTTAGCAATTTCTCATGATATGACAATGAACCTTTGTATCCTTGTGTGAGAAACGTGAATTTCGGGTAGTGGAGTCGCTTGAACGTTTCGTTTTTTTTTTGTTAGATGCGCATGCATGTGCAATTATTATAACTGCAGTTGTCGATTGTGATACCAAACTATGTGATTTTTATTGAAATTTCTTCTCGAATTTGAAAGTTGATTATTTTGGTTAAAAGAGAAGGAGAAAAAATTATATCTGCAAATGTAATGAATATAAAATAGCATATGAAATTTAATAAATGCATGATGTTGGGATAAAATTAAGAACAATCATTTCAGGTCGAGAATGAATAATGTATTCATAAAAAAGAGAAAAAACAGAAACTAAAGAGGTAAATTTTTGGAATATCATTTAGTTTATTGACTATCAGAACCAGCTTAATACAAGCTCGCTGCATGGACACGTTTAATAAATAAACGTCTCAACAATACATGCGTTTCATCACTTAGTAGGTGTTAGTATTAGTATGTTACACTAAACATAAACCAAACACCAGATGAAGTTACATGCACAAAACATTGAACAAAATAGATTAAATATTATCTAGACGTTTTTTTAAAACATGCTTAGACACGTCGAGAACAAAATGCTCAGCCACATTATTAACAGTAATACACATGCGATTAACAGGTTCATTTTTGCTAAAGTTGGACCTTGAGGAGTTAACGTGCAACAAAGGTAGCTTTCTGAAGTTGTGCCTACTATCACGGAAAGAGATTTTGTTAAGTAAAAATGGAGAATCAATATTCCCGTTTAATAGTTGATACACAAACGTTATATCGGCAACCATACGACATTTCTCTAGCGAGTGCATCCTTAAAAGCTTCAAGCGATCCATATAGGGTGGAAGAATTAATGAATTATTCCAGGGTAGGTTCCTGAGAGCAAATCGTAGGAAGTTCCGCTGAACAGACTCGATACGGTCGATGTGTATACCGTAAAATGGAGACCAGACCTGGCTAGCGTATTCAAGAAGGGATCTCACAAAGCAAGTGTCCAAATGCAATGTAATGGTGGGATTCGAGAACTCTCGAGACCAACGTTTTATAAAGCCCAACATAGAACTACTCTTTGATACCATGAAGTTTATATGGGAGACGAAATTCAATCTTTGGTCTCATTTGACACCCAAATCACAAACAGAACTAACACGGCGAATCGAGGAATTCGAGAATTCATAATCATAAGTGATTGGTTTCAGATTCCTGTGGAAAGTCATAACCACACATTTGTCGTTATTGAGTACCAAATTATTTTATTGCACCAGTCGTAAAATTTGTGGAGGTCACCCTGTGCAAGTTCACAATCGTTAAAAGATTTAATCTGAGCGAAAAGTTTAATATCGTTAGCATAAATCAAGACTTTGCAGTGCTTCACAACAGATACAATGTCGTCAATAGATAGAATAAAGAGCAACGGGCCCAGGTGACTCCCTTGAGGTACGCCGGGCGAAGCTTTCAAGACTCTAGAGAAGGAATGGCGGAAATTGATTTGGTATGTTCTGTTATCTAAATGTGACTCCGTCCATTTTAGGAATGTTAGGGGAATTCCATACTTTTCCATTTTAAACAATATAACGGAGTGAGATAACATGTCGAAAGCTTTACTAAAGTCAGTATAGATACAATCTGTCTGGAAGCCATTTTCAAACCCGCCATTAGTATCCGAGATGAATTCTAATAAGTTGGTGGTTGTAGACCTGCTCGAAATAAACCCATGTTGGTTTGAAGAAAGCAAATTCTTACAGGAAAATGATAGCTGAGAGTAAATGATTGATTCAAATAATTTGAGCATGCATGATAATTTCGCGATAGGCCTATAGATAGAAATATCATTTTTACTACCTGCTTTGTGGATAGGTATGATGAAAGAATTTTTTCATCGCTGCGGAAAACAACCACTATCGAGCGATTTTTGGAAAATAATTCTCAGCGGGGCTACATGAGAGAGGCAACATGACTTCAGAAAGGCTGGAGGAATCCCATCGGGACCCGTTGTGAAGTCATTTGGAAGCCCATTAATATGATCAAGTATATCCTCATGTGTAATTGTAGGGATAGTGAATGAAACTTTATGAGAGTCGTTCATATAATTAAAGTTGCTATTACAAGGTTGGAAATTTAAAGAAGAAAATGCATTTTCAAAAAATGAAGCAAACATATTGCAAATTTCAGACGAAACGTCACTAGCAGAATCTTTGTACCTTATGGTATTGGGGTAGTTGTCGGTTTTTTTTCATATTAATAAACCTAAAAAAGTTACGTGGGTCACTAAATAATTTCACATCCATACTTTGAATATACTCATCATAGAGTGAAGACGAAGGTTCGTTGAACTCATTATAGGATGTGAGGAAGTTGCTGTGACTTATAATGTCCTTGTCCCGCAAATATCCTTTCCACAGTTTATTCTTTCTATTTTTAAGGCGTTTCAGCTCTTTATTGATCCATGGCGGTGATGTTTTAGAGATCCGCTGATGCTCACGGGGAACATGAGAAGCGAATAAATCGAAAAGAATTATGTAAAACTTGAAACATCTTCATCAACACTATTGCAAGACAGCAATGTGTTGAAACCAAGTCAGCTTTTCTAAAATTGAAAAGGTATTGCGTTTCGTCACAATTTGCGAGATTTTCGGTTTCATGGCAATATATAATTACTAGAGGGGGTGATATTTGTCAAGAGTAGATATTATAACTGAGCTAGGTTCAACTAATAAGTTCTCCGCGTCAGTAGAAAATACCAGTTCTAGCTGCCTACCCATGTCATTCTTAACATTACTGATTTGGCTGAGACCAAGAGATGAAATAGTGTCAAGGAAACGTGATTCCCTTGTTGTCAAGTTATTAAGTGGAAGATAGTCATCGTCATCTTCATTAAGTACCCATTGTATATTGGGTAAGTTAAAATCACCAATAAGTAGTAATTTGTCAATAGGTTCCATATTACCATGGATAAAATTAGATGTTAAAGTAAGTAGGTCGTAAATATTTTGACCTTTGTCATGGACAATATTTATGGAGCCTGGAGGAATGTAGCAACAAATTATGTATAAGTCATATTTTAGGAGAGATAGCTTAAGAGCTATGAGCTCAATATCGAGGGTGTTGAAGAAACAAGGAAGTTCAATTTTGCAACCGGTTTAGAGTTTTTACTGATTTTTCGACAAGAAATACCATCAGTCGCAATATTTTTGTACTTTAAATACTTCGATATGTCCTCGCACATCGTTTCTGGACAGAGACGGGTGACGAAAACATTCGAAGGTTTCGGTACCATTCTCAAAGAGGCAACAATACCATTTCCTAACGAGGACTGAGATGAAGTACCATTCGCTACTGTGGAAGGGTCCCACCTTTCAGTTGCAATTCCACGTTTCCGGGATCGGTTTTTACGGATGCTTTTTTATACAGATTGGCTTGGAATGCTCCACAGGAAATAGAGGTAAGTTTCCTTTGTAGTGGGGAGGAAACGGATTCCTGACCACACAAGTTCTCAATAGAGCTGGGAATATCATTAATATATATCTTAAGGTCGTTCAAGTGATTGTTTAAACTTAACGACAAGTGTTTGTAGTGCCTCGAATGTGTGGAAACATCCATGAAGTTCCTGCCGAATGATTCTGCAAACTTACGCAGATCAGAATCTGAAGTCTTTGATTTGCCATCCTTTAAACAGTCGAGTAAACAATCCAATTTGAATTCAAATGCATCAAGCCTATGATGTAGAGAGGCAGCATTGTTCGAATTGTTTGAAGCCGTAGTTAGTTTATCGACTTTACAAGACAGCTCATCAAGAACCTGAGAAATAGATGAAAAGTCGGAGGATTGTACTGTTTGCATCACTTTTAGAGCATTTATATTATTGTTCAGGTTGTCAGTGTTGTTTAGTAATTCCTGCAATTGGCCATTATTACATTTTACTGCTCTTAAAATATGAGATAACGAAACTTCCTTACATTCAGAGCAAAAGTATTAGAATATGTTAGAAAACTCAAGCAGTGACTTCGCAGAGAGGCGGCTAAAATTGGAGAAGCCCACGCAAGCATAATGAAAAGATCTGGCACAAATTCCTTGGCACTTGATTAGAGCAAGATTACTATCAGTTAACTGACAATCATTATAACAGCAACCATCCATGCTTCAAATCAACATGCAAGAAATAAAAAAAAAAATCGAGAAAGGTTCCGGCACAAGATTTGTGTAAAGCAAAGCTTAATAAACTGCAGTCCAAGATGTAAAAATAATTGTGCGTGTCGCGTGGCTGAAGTGTGATGGTTGTCCAGGGATTTTAGAACAACAATACTGATTGGAGTTTCCGTGACGAGGGGGGTTGCGTCAAGACTAAGCTAATAGCATTAAAAAAAAGTTTTGTGGTTTAGTTTTGAATCTTTCACAGATAGGTGGTAGAGTCAGATCTTGTATATACATATGTACCCAATCGAGGCAACGTCAGACCTTCAAACCCAATTCAGGTAAAAGAAAACAGCGAAAATGGGAAAAAATTAAAAAAAAAATTTTGCAGATGCACAGCATGCACCCATATGCAAAAACTACACAGAGAAGAAAAAAAACAAATAAAATAAAAAATAAGGAAAAATTATCACAGAAAGACTTTAACCACTCCCGTCGAACAAATCGAGGAGACAAACACGGCGTAATCCGAAAATAAACAACAGAACTGAAAATTAGTTCGGATCGGACAAAAACACGGAGAAACGGTTCAAAATAAGAAAAAAGAATAGAACAAACACAAAACAGATGCACAGAACACCGAATAAAAAAAAATGAAAAAATGAAAAAAAGGAAGAATGGCCAATTTTGTGATCGGTCTTTTCAGCACTCCGCTTTGCGTTTTAACGCTTACAACTCTGACCATCTTATCCTCCCCCGGATGAAGTTGGATAATTCGTCCTAATATCCAACGAAAAGTTGGTAAATTAGACTCTTCGATGACCACTAAGTCTCCAACTTTAGGATTGGAGATTGGGCTTTTCCATTTTGATCTGTTCTGCAAGGAATTTAAGTAATCATTGGACCATTTGCTCCAAAACTGTTGTTGTAGGAATTGTAAATGATTCTATCTTGTAATTGATGAATCATTTGTCTCAATTGTTGGTTCCGGTGGAGTTATTAATGAACTGCCGATTAAAAAATACCCAGGTGTTAACATGTTTAAATCATCTGGATCATCTTAGTTAGGGCACAATGGCCTGGAGTTCAGGCAGGCTTCGATTGGAGCCAAAATGGTTGCAAATTCTTCGAACAATAGTGAGGCGTTTCCCAATATTCGCCTTAAATGAAATTTGATAGATTTCACTCCCGCTTCCCATAACCCACCAAAATGTGTTGCTGAAGGCGGATGAAAATGCCAACGAATTCCATCTTGTGCTACCTTTCTTGCCATTTCTTCACCAGCTTGTTTTATGGCATTCTTGAAATCCTTTTGCAGAACTTTGTCCGCTCCAATGAAGATAGTCCCGAAATCGGAATGTATATCCGTGTAAAGTCCCCGTCGACGGGATAAGCGTCGAAATGCTGCGATAAAGCCTGCTGTTGTCAGATAGGATACAGGCTCTATGTGTCTGGATTTGGTGGCCATGCAAACAAAAATACATATGTACATATGTATATGTTGGGCATTTTCAGAGTAATGGGACCTGCGTAATCCACACCGGTTTTTTGAAAGGGCCTTGAAATATTTACTCTTGAAGTGGGTTAGTTTCCCATGATTTGATTTTTATTGAAAGCGGATTGTTTAAAACAGGTAACACATTTATGCAGAATATGCTTGATAGTTTTTCGACCTTGTGGAATCCAGAATTCATTTCTTAATGTTGAAAGAACCAATTGCAAACCTCCATGTAAAGTTTTCATATGAACATAATTGATTATTAATATTGTCAAGTTGCTTTCTTTCGGCAATATTATTGGATGTTTTTGATTGAAGGGAATATTAGCGTTTTGTAGTCGGCCGCCGACACGCAGTAATTCCTCATCATCTAAAAATGGGTTCAAAGACAAAATTTTACTTTTGGCATGAAGTAAAATGCCTGCTTTTAATTGTTTAATTTCACTCTCGAAGGCAATCTTGAACTATCTTAATAAGCAGGTGTTTCGCTTGAGTTATTTCAACAGACTTAAGTAGAATTACACTATTATGCTGATCCTTGATTGTTTTAGGAGTTTTCTTGCGGCAGTGGTCAATGAATCTTAGGCAATAGGCGGTGACTCGTTGCAGCTTGCCAAAGGTCGAGAATTTGCTTAGCAACTCATGGATGTCTGAATGAGTCGTAGTTACACAGCATACTCGCTTTTGCTCAGATTCGATGTTGTTGTCTGCCAAAGGCTTTGACTGTGGCCATTTTTCTTCAGGGTTTAATAACCACTGAGGTCCATGCCACCAGATTCTGTGGGAATTTAACGATGCAAGCTCGATGCCCCTGGAGTTACAATCAGCCGGATTGTCAACAGACCGCACATGATGCCATGACTGAATATCAATTAAATTTTGAATTTCGGCAAGCCTGTTCGCTACATAAGTCTTATATTTATTAGGATGATTTCGAATCCAGGCTAAGACAATCGAGGAGTCCGTTCAAGCAAATATGGGAACTTTGTCAAGTTTGAGATCTTCTTTCACACGTTTAATAAGCCGAGCTAAAAGCACAGCGCCACCCAACTCGAGACGAGGAAGCGTAACAGGTTTAATAGGTGCTATTTTAGATTTTGCTATTAGTAGATTGACATGGACGTTTCCATCATGATCAATGGCCCTAATGAACACCGCAGCCGAATAAGCTTGGTTGTATGCATCGGAAAATCTATGTATTTGACAAGTTGAGAGATCACTTGTGATGAATATCCACCGTGGTATGTGAATTGTACTTATGTGACTTAATTTGGCCTTAAATTGTCGGAATCGGATCGTCCCATGAGCATCCAGAGAACCATAAAGTTTGCATCAAAATTTTAGCTGTAACTATGATTGGAGAAATCCAACCAAGTGGATCAAAAGTGTAGCGATTTCTGACAAAACTGTACGCTTTGTAGATATGCGATCTGCAAACTCTTTATGTTGCAAAGTGAAATGATCAGTTCCTGGGTGCCAATGAATGCCCAAGGTTTTTATTGATTCATCACTTGTTAACCGTAAAAGAAGTTGTACCCCCCTATGTTCTTCTGGGATGATTGATAAGAGATTCAGTGTATTGCTGCCCTTGTATTTCCAATGCTTCGTCGATGGAATCTGCACCAGTTAGCAGATCATCAACATAAAAATCCTGTGGTATAATTTTGGCAGCTATAGGATATTTAGCAGCTTCATCAGTGGCTATCTGTTGAAGGGTTTTAATTGCTAAATATGGAGCTGGTGTTGTACCAAATGTAACCGTCGTTAATTTATAATCCTTGATGGCTTTATTGGGATTGCTTCTCCAAACTATCATTTGATAATTTTGATCTGGAGGTTGAACGTTTATCATTCTATACATTTTCTCAATGTCGGCTGACATAGCGAATTTGTACTTTCGCAATCGAAGTTAAGTTGAGAAAAGTTCATATTGCAGTACTGGACCCGTATGCAATTATTCATTTAAACTTTTCCCAACTTTGGTAGTTGTACTATCCTTGATAACGGCGTGGTGAGGAAGATAATAACATTTATCTTTATTAATTTCCTTATCAACCGCTATCGAGTGCCCCAATGATTGATACTCATTAATACAGGCTTTATATTCCTGACTAAGCTCAGGATTTTGTATCTAGTTTCCGTTCTAAACTGTTAAATCTTCGAACGGCCATTCCACGAGAGTCGCCTAAGCTGGGACTTTCGTTGATGAAGGGCAAACGGACTTCATAACGGCCGTTTACGTTTCGATAATGTGTCTTCTGATAAAATTCTTCACAATCACGGTCTGATTTTGACAATTGTCTTCCTGGAGTATATTCTTCAGTTTCCCAAAACTGTCGCAGAAGTTTATCCAGTGAAGACTCTTCCTCGTGATGAGCGTTTATTGTTAGCGCAGACGCTTTGGAGATTGTGGAAGTGCCTTTTAGATTCCCGAAAAGAATCCAACCAAGCGTACTATTGTGCGCAATTGGTGTTCCTGGAGGACCCTTTCGTAATCCTTCCAAGAGAATTTCTCCATATACATCCGCTCCCAAGAGCAGGTCGATTTTGCCTGATTTGAAAAAATATGGATCGGCGAGTTGCAGATCTCGTACATGACTCCAATCCTTGTGTGGAATGGTGGACGGAGGTAATATGTCTATTATAGTGTTTACAATAAGAGCATCAATCGTGGTCACCTTATTAGTGGTTGAATAAGGATAAATGTCAATTTTTAGTTGTCTTTTGACATACATAGCTTCTGACTTTCCTAAGCCAGTGATTTGTATCGATGTGTTCATACTAGCCAATTGCAGCTTGCGTGCATTGGCTTGTGCTATGACCGTGACTTGGAAACCTGAGTCAATCAGGGCTCGTAGAGTAAACATGGTACCCTTTTTTGACGGAACTATCAGCAATGCAGTGGCAAGCAAGACTTGTGTAGTTCGTACTAACTGATTCGCGTGAAGCGTGTGAAGATTGGATGTGGAAGGTGAAGGTTGAGCTTGTATAGCTGGATTTTCTGATGCTTTGATCAAACCCTGAGGAGTTGCGTTATTCCTATGGAGTAAGGAATGACGTTTCCTTCCACATCGCTGGCACGTCAATTTGCTTGAGCAAAACTTCGAGTTGTGACCTTTTGAAAGGCAGTTAATGCACAAGTTGTTTGACGTGACAATTTTGAATCTTGAATCTACATCTTGTTTGATAAATTTTGGACATTTGAATATCCGATGTTGCTCTTTGCACATTATACATCTGTCACCAGATGATGAAAGGTGAGTGGATGCCCTTGGAATTTAAGCTGGTTTGTTTACGGAATATGTTTATGCTTCTCAAATTGCTTCTAGAGTTCGGAATCTTGTCTCTAGAAAAGCTTTGAAAGATTCTAGGGTAGGAAGTTCATTTGTACTATCCATTTCTTGCTCCCATAAGCGATGCGTCGCTGCTGGCAACCATTGCACTAGCATGTAAAAATGTTCTGCTTCTCCAGAAATATTAGATTTTAAATAATGCAATTTCTGCACTGGGTATAACGCAGAATTTGTATGCACCAGTGACTGGAATAGATCGCGAAACGACCTCCATGCATCATATGACCCTGAGAACTTTGGGATTGTGATGCTAGGTAACCTCAGAAACGAAGAAGATTCATTCTCCGTGATTGGCTTTGTATTTACTTTTGTTTCGGATGCATCTAGTACATCTCTGAGAATACCTTGAAACGTGTAGTATTTATCTTCCACACTTGAGAGCTGATCGTTTGGAAAATAATCGCATGTTTGCAATTCGCTATCTTCTAAAGCCTGAGTAGCTTGGAGAATCGTATAATGCGTATTCTTATAGTCGGACCAAATTTCGTTTAGGGCGATTAACCGCTCAGAAATAAGTCCTCTCGTTCGTTTTTCTACATCAGTATTTTTGTAGTTATTCAAAGATTTTTGGAATATTTGTGCAGAGGTGACTTGGTCAGCGAAAAGTTTTTGAAGTGAAGTCATGTTTGAAAGATAAATAATATATACCACTAGACTTTAAATCTGGCTACGAAGGACCATAAAATGTACTACCTATAGTCAGAACGTACATGCAATAAATGAAAGGTGTGGTGAAATTTATGCCACTGGTATAAAGCTAGTGGTTTTTCTTTGATTTATTCACTGTACTTAATGTTTCAAGTTCAATAAATAATATAACTTGAGAACGACAAATTATATACATATATATTTTATAATATAAAAAGCTGAAACCATAATAAATGATTAGAAAATAAATTTGATTTATAAAAATGTTGCAATTGACTTGCACTCACCTGATCAATATATGGCAACTGATTAACTTCACTTTGCGGTTGGGAGGAATTAGGATATCTTTTATTCCAGTCGATACCCAGAATAAATTTGTATTAGTAATTGTCTTATCACAGTCGATACCCGCAATAAGACTCTTTATTACAGTCGCTACCCGCAATAAAGTTGCTTTTTAGTATATTTCTTATTACAGTCGAGACCAGCAATAAGAATCTTTATTACAGCCGATACCCGGAATAAAGTGTTTTGTTAGTAATTGACGTATTACAGTCGATACCCACAAGAAGACTCTTTATTACAGTCGATACCCGCAATAAAGTGGTTTTATTAGTAATTGTGTTATACAGTCGATACCCGCACTAAGACTCTTTATTACAGTCGAGACCCGCAATAAAGTGTTTTGCGTTAGTAATTCATTCTTATTGCAGTCGATACCCACAATAAGAATCTTTAGTTTAATTGCCATCCAAAATAAATCCTTAATCCAGTCGGTACCCAGACTAAATTCTTTATCCAAGCAGTCAAATAAATAAAGCAGTTATATGTTAATAAAATGTAAAACACTGGGAGAAAACACTAGGAAAATAAGACTAGGAAGAATAAATCGCCCAAGTTAATCACTTCACTGCCAAATTATAAAAGAGGTCGAATCAAGTCAAACTGCTGTTTATATAGCCACGGATTGCGCACGGCACCAAAGAACGGCATTCAAAGGCGCATGACAGCAATAACTGGCATAGCAGCTGCACTTTGAAATGCAACCATATATATAAAAAACATAGAGAGAGAAAAAAATTGGTTGTGAATTCTTCTATCCAATCTGGAATTTATTGCCTATTCAAACAATTTTTTTTTGTACAAAAAAAAAATGGATGTTCATGTCGACTTACCAAGTGCAGATGCGCAGTATAATCCCGTGTACTGTTGTTTCTAGCTGGCTCACTTTTATGCCACGTTGATAATTTAAACTTCTGATGCATTTTCTGGTTAGGTTAATAAAAATATCATCATGTGAGACTGTCATGTAGTGCCCGTGTGCAGTTAGCTGGTTTGCTTTACTGCGAAATTGTTATAAATTCTACGTGATACTCAACCTTTTTTTTCTGTTTCAGTTTTTCAGTACATAGGTGTGTTGTTATGCAAGTTTGCTGATTGAAATGATATCAGAATTGTTGCGAATACTGAACAAAGCTTATATTGCTTGTGCAGAAAACACTGAAGTTGGAAACTGCAATAGTTCATACATGGACCGATTCCACTGTCGTCCTGGCTTGGCTGAAGGATCATCCCTCAAGATGGAAGACGTTCGTGGCCAACAGAGTATATACAGTTCACGAAAAGCTTCCTACTGCTGTTCGGCCTCATGTAGGCTTACAGGATAATCCAGCTGATTGTGTTACACGTGGTATAGATTCGAAGGCATTAATGCGCAATCAACTGTGGTGGTCTTGTCCATCCTGGCTCTCTCAGCATTCAACACATTTGCCCTGCATCACACCGCAGGCATCAAAATGTTCTATTCTAGTGGAGCAGCGGGCTACACTTACACATACAGTACGAGTCGAAACTCTTTATACTGAACTGCTGAATCAATACTCAACCTTTACAAAGTTAATTAGAATGACACCTTATTGTCGTCGTTTCATTCGTAATTCACAGGCAAACAAGCACCAAACCAAACGCACAATAGGCAATTTACTAACGGCTGAATTACATAACGCTTTAAACTGGTTGATAATTCAAGATCAGCACGTTTCTTATTCTGAAGACATCGCAATGTTGTCGAAGGGAAACGCCATTTGCCGCAAAAGTTTGCTACGCAACTTAAATCCATTTATAGATAGTAAAGGGATTCTTCGTGTATGTGGACAATTTGAGAATTCTCTTCTCTCTTTCGATCAGAAACACCCAGTAATTATATTGAAAGATAGCCTGTTAACGCAATTGATTATCGATAATGCTCACAGAAGTACACTACATGGTGGGATTCAATTAACACTGCATTACATACGAGATAAATTTTGGATAATAAATGGCAGAGGCAAAGTTAGACAGTTTGTACGTATTTGCATCATTTGCTACCGTTACAGAGCGATATCGAAAAGCCAGATAATAGTAGATCTTCTTCCTGATCGTATTCGTCCATTGAAGCTATTTTTGAATAGTGGCGTAGATTTTGCGGGTCCTATAACAATTAAATACCTAGCCGTACGAAGGCAAAAGACATTCAAATGTTAAGTTGCCGTATTTATATGCTTAGTCACAAGAGCCATTCGTGTCGAATTGGTTATGGACCTTTCTGCTGAAGCCTTCCTAGCGGCTTTCAAACGGATTGTTGCTCGTAGAGGTCATTGTGCAAAGATATACAGCGACACGCCACCAACTTTGTATCTGCGGATAAGCAACTAACACAACACTTACGTCAATTAACGCAACAGGCACAGTCGTCAATTCGCCCACTGCTACAAAGAGACGGCACGGAATGGCATTTCCTTCCTCCAGCTGCTCCCAACTTTGGTGGCATATGGGAGAGTGGCGTAAAATCGCTAGAGCACCATCTCCGAAGAGTTGTTGGAACTCATATATTAACGATCCAGGAATTACTTACGCTATTAGCACAGATTGAAGCATGCCTAAATTCCGAGGCCCGTTACATCCAATCAGTGACGATCTGAAGACTTCACAGCGCTGACACCAGGACATCATCTGGTAGGAGACAGCTTTCTTACATTTCTAGATCCCTAGCGTCGTCGACCATCCCCATTAACAGACTCAGTCGCTTGCAACTTGTTCAAAGAATGCATGAACATATGTGGAGTCGGTGGTAGAAGGAATGCATTCACCATCTACAACTTCGATACAAATGGACACAAGAAAAGGACTCAGTAAAGAAAACGATCTTGTGTTGATTAAAGATGAGAAGCTTCCACCTGCGAAGTGGCTACTAGCTAGGGTGATACAAGTGCAGCCAGGTGCAGACGGTCACGTGCGTGTTGTAACTTTAGAGGCATCAAGGAAAATTGTAGCAAACGTCCAATATCCAAAATTTGTGTACTCCCAGTCAGCAGTCTGAACTAATTCAAATTTCTTTTTTCCCCTAGAATCGCCATTGTTAGCATAGTTTGGTTAAGGCGGGCGGAGCAGATTTCGTGGTAACACGAGGCCGAGCGGAATGTGAAATACAAGCAGAAATCCACAACTGTTGTCAACACCATTTCGTACACAGCAACAGACATAACTGGCTATTCATCTAAATTAACACCGCTTGCAGTCAATGACAATAATCAGACAATTACATGTATATATATATATATTATATATATTATATATATATTCACACTGTTCTCCCACAGCTAATGTCAATTCGACTGATTGACAAATACAAATAGACTGCGTTCGCAAAATACAGTTTAATGAAATCTGTCAATTCCTATAATTGACTTTCGAAAGAAAACTGCAACCGCAAACGAGAATCCACGTATGCTGAAAGAAAATATTCCGGTGGAGTGTAGCGGTTAAATAAAAAAGGATAATTTGTCACTCTATTATTCAATTAATTGTTTATTGCCACAAAATAATATTAATAACTAAACAAATGTTAAGTTTATGAGAAATTAATTACGTGCAAATTCTATCACTATGACAAATTACTTCCCTCAACTTAGACGTACAAGCTTGGAAACTTCACTAAAATTCACTGATTCACTGTATGTTTTATGTATTTAGTAATTAAAGAAAATTCAAAATGTACAAAGAAATTATATTTTTACTCGAATCTATCTCTTTCTTTTCAATAATAATAACTCAAAAAAAAAAAAATTATGCTACGTCACAATTGCATATCTAAATAATTTTCTTTCTGATTCTTAACTAATTTACTAGTAGCTGAAAGAAAATAATTATTAGAACTCAAGGTAGATCCAATTTCCTGAATTATTATGTTGTGCAAAAACTGACTAAATGGCATTATGTTTCACACGATAAATAATTGTTAGAAATGTCGATTTACTTGAAGTGAATTAGTTAAAATGGCTGAAAGGACAAGATTAAGAATAAAAATTTCAATCGTTCTTGTTAAACTCATACATGTGTGTATAACCAACACCAGGCATGCAAACACAATGAAATTTAACCCAAATTGAAAATAATAACTTATATGCAAATTTACCTTTAATTTAATTTAGATTTGTCACTATTAAATTTAACCAATAAATCACTTGAACTCTTGCTGGCTGCTGCTTTTCTTGAACAAAACTTTGACAATTCGATTGTTGAAAAAATTACTAAATTTTTTCTGAACTTTCTATTTCCTTTTTCCTGATGACGATTTGAACTATTTGAACTGTTTTGAACTATTTTGCAAATTGTGGGAGGAATGCTACTGCAATGTGCTCGCACTTTGACAACTTTGAAAATAAGAAGGCAGAATGAAGAATGAACCCCCTTTTATAGAGAATTTCGTTCCGATTTCATATCCATAAAAATGAATTATGCGAATTTTAGGCTTAATTTGACTATAATGTGTAAATTTGTTGTAGTCATTTGATGTCAAATTACAAATTGCATTTTTTGACATCTTTCCCATAGAAATCCCTTTTAATTTCACGTAATTATGATAAGTTTTCCGAATCTGTGCTATAACTTATCGATACGCCATCTTTTAGTTCGATTTACAAAATTCCCCTCATAATTCATTTTCGTTCAATCTTTATTCGTGTCCCTTTCACACTCCTTTGTGTCTCTTTCGCACTTATTGGTGCAAAAGGGAAATTCGAAAATTCGCGAATATTCCGTAAACCGTGAAAAATTACGCGACGCGAACGCCGCCCATTCGATTCTGCGTCTCTTTTCACCCCGGTATGACATTTTGAACGTCGCGAAACTATGAAGTTCACGTCGGTGTTTATATGCGAAGTGTCAGTCGCGCGCTGAATTTATTTCGTTTGATAAAATTAAGTGTTAAATTAAAATTTTGTTATAAAAAATTCATTTATTTTTATAGTATATTTATCCTTGAAGTTCATATTTTAATCATTTTGTTTATTTCAGGTCGTCGTGGGACCTTTGCATCTGTTGACACGCCAGATGCTGGTAAGATTTTTTGTTTTTACATTAATCTGATTGTTTTCTTTTGTAGGTTGGTCGAACATTCTCCCCCCTTGTTGAACATTCATGTTCAACCGTTTTTTGATCTGTTGTATACCTCGTTTGTGGTACTTGAAAAATCGCAGCTCTCCATCAGCAAGCACTCCCAGGCGTACCTGATAACGATCTGGTAGGTTGATTGTCTTCTCTCTATTGCGACGTTTTTGGATGTCGTAGAAATTAATTCTTTTAATTGTATCTTTTGATAGGAAGATGTCCACCTTCTCCCGAGTTCTAAACCGCTGGAAGGAGTTCTCGATTCTCGTCTCCGCTTCTTTGATAGTAGTAGTGAGCAAGAGTCTCTGCAAGTCGTTGACCTGGGCGCCGTTGATGATTGCAGGGTCCTGCATGACTGGCTTCGTCTGTGGAGTATCCCCTTCTATAGCGTTGTAGGGTTTCGCCGTCCTGGACAAGTCCTGCTTGGTGGAACCTCCAGTCATTGATGACGTAGCTGGTCTTTCTGGATTCTGCGTAACTTGTGTAGATGAAGCAGCTGTTCCTTGAACTTCTGGTTCCGAGTCTGCAGTGGCCTCGACAATATCGGACCATAAGCTATTAAATTCGCTTAGGTCATATGTAGGAGCATTGAGAGGACTTCCCGGCAATGAAAAATTAAAGTTTAAATCATCATAGACATCTAAAATATCTTGATCAACTGTAAATTCGGACATCTGGAAATAAAATCTAATAAGTAAATGTTTTTGTTTTAGGGGGACAACACAACATTTAACAGATGTGTTAGTTTTACACATATTTGTTAATTAATTCAACGGTAACCTACAAATCTTGTTGATAGGCCTGACAAATGTACTTGTCTGTGTTTTGATTCTGACGACACGAACTAGTCCATCAGCTCCTGGGTGGACTTCTTCAATAATACCTAATGGCCAAGTGGTTGGGGCAGCATTATCAACTTTCAGTAACACCACCTCTCCTTTGCAGATGTTAAGTTCTGGTTGAAACCATTTTGGTCTATTCTGGAGTTGGTTCAAGTAATCCTTACACCAATGGTTCCAGAACTTTTGTATCATGTGTTGCACACTTTTCCATCGACTGGAGTGTGTTACATTGTCCATATTCAGATTTGGCTCTGGAATGGCGTTAAGCGATTGTCCTATCAGAAAGTGTCCAGGAGTCAGAACAAGTTGATCACTTGGATCATTGTTAACTCGGCATAAGGGCCTTGAATTTAAACAGGCTTCTATCTGGGTTAATAGTGTAACATATTCCTCAAATGTGAGGTTCGAGTTGCCAATAGATCTTCGTAGGTGGTATTTGATAGATTTGACACCTGATTCCCACAATCCTCCAAAATGAGGAGCTGCTGGTGGATTCATGTGCCATGAAATGGATTTGTCTGCCAAATATTCAGCAGCTTGTGGCCATGCTTGCTTGATTGCTTGTTGTAGTTCTTTATCTAATATTATTTTGCCGCCAATGAAATTAGTGCCACAATCTGAATAGATTTCTGTGCACAAACCTCTTCTGCTAACGAACCTCTTCAAGGCTGCAATGAAAGCCTCTGATGTCATGTCAGACACCAACTCAATATGTACAGCCTTCGTCGCCATACATATAAAAATAAAAAAATATGCCTTTTGGACTTTGGCATTTCTTAACTTTGATGATTTGACCATTACAGGTCCAGCATAATCAATCCCAATTCTCGAGAATGGTCTCGTTATATTCACTCTTGCTGATGGTAGATTGCCCATTTGTTGTGTCATAGATGCTTGACGCTGTTTAAAACAGGTAATACATCTATGCAATCGAGATGTGATGCAACGTCTTCCATCCAATATCCATACAGAATTGCGTATAGTATTTAACACTAATGACGTATTGCCATGTAATGTTTCCAAGTGTACTTTATCAATGTATATCCACGTAACATGATGATCACGAGGTAATATAACTGGATGTTTTCTATCGTATGAGACCAAGGCGTGCTCTAATCGTCCACCTACTCGTATCAATCCATCTCTATCGAGCATGGGATTGAGTCTAATGATTTTGCTCTGTTTTGATAGTGGTCGGTGTTGCACTAGGTCTTGATACTCCTTTGTGAATGCTGTCTGTTGCACCAGTTTGAATATTGTCTTTTGTGCCTTAGTGTACTCACTGCTAGTTAGCACGTTGACTCTTTTATTGTTAGGATTTCTGCAGTTGTGGATGAAGCGTTGTATGAGTGCTGTAATACGCACTAGACGTGTAAATGAAGAATACTTCAGAAGAATGTTGTCTTCTAAGTTTATCAAAAAACTAGTTACTGTTGGTGTTTTTTCTTCTAATGTTGTTGATTCTGTAACTTCATAATTATTTGGCCACTTATCTGGTGGTTGTAGTAACCATGTGGGACCGTGCCACCATGATTCATTATGAAGCAATTGATTTGCTGAAATGCCACGTGAAGCCAAATCAGCTGGGTTGTAGATTGAAGCAATGTGTCGCCATTGTTTGAATTTCAATGTTTCTTGTATTTCTGTAACCCGATTTACGATATAAATCTTCCATTTGGATGGATGATCCTTTAGCCATTGTAAGACGATTTGCGAGTCGGTCCATGTTATTATAGGAATGTCTTGTACCTGCATTCCTTGGATTATATCATTAATCTTGTGAGTAGCAGCGCACCATTTAATTCCAAACGTGGAATTGTAGTTGGCTTAAGGGGTGCTACCTTTGTTTTGGCGGTTACCAGATGCGAAGTAATCTCGCCATTGAAGTGCTCTACCCTTAGGTAGATTGCTGCTGCATAAGCTTTGGATGATGCATCACAGAATCCATGCAGTTGCATACGTAGCCCTGTAGAATATTGAATCCACCTTGGAATTCGTAATTGTTCTAACACTTGCAAGTTTTCTGTGAACTTTGTCCAGGATTTCTGGATATTTTCTGAGACTGGTTCATCCCATGATGAACCTGTTATCCAAAGACCTTGCATTATGATCTTTGCTTCTATTATGATTGGAGCCAGCCAGCCTATAGGATCGTATAATGATGCGATCTGCGACAAGATGATCCGTTTGGTAAATGCTAAGGGTTTGGTGAATGGTTTGATTATAAAAGTAAAATAATCTTCCTTAGGAAACCATTTGATTCCTAGTGTTTTAATGGATTCGGTGTTCGAAAATATCAATGAGTTTTTTAACTCAATGTGATCTGCAGGCAGATCTTGTAGTAATTCGCAAACATTACTGGCCCATTTCCTTAGCTTGAAACCAGCTGATGTCATCATTTGGATCAGTTGTTGCTGCAATTCCTTTGCCTTCGACGAGTCATCAGCGCCAGATAAAAGATCGTCTACAAAAAAATTCGTATAGACTGCTTCTGCTGCTAAAGGCCACTTATCTTTTTCGTCTATAGCAAGTTGTTGCAGTGTCCTAATTGCCAAATAAGGAGCTGATGTTGTACCAAATGTCACAGTTTTCAGTTGATAATCCTGTATTACACCTGTTGTGGGATTCCGCCATACTATTCTTTGGAAAGTTCGATGGTCAGGATGCATTTCTATCATGCGATACATTTTCTCAATATATGCATTCATGACAACCTTAAACTTTCTCCAGGTGAGTAATGTGTTGTATAATGTTGGCTGCAGTGTAGGTCCCTTTAACAGATGTTGGTTAAGAGACCTACCATTTGTTGTTTTAGCCGATGCATCAAACACAACACGTATCTTCGTGGTTGAGCTGTCTTTAAACACAGCATGATGTGGGATATAATAATGTTGCTCATCATTACAAGGCGGGTTTACTGGTTCCATGTGACCTAGTTCGATGTACTCATCTAAACACCTTTCATATTCCAGTTTGAATTCAGGTTTTCTTACAAATTGCCTTTGCAAATGTTCAAAACGCTGAATTGCTTGATGTCTAGAATTACCTAATCTTGGCGTCATGTTATTTATGAAAGGTAATTTGACCTGATATCTTCCTGATTCTAGACGTGCGAGTGTGTCTTGGAAGATGTCTTGACACAGTGTTTCTTCTTGTGATAGAATTGGCTTTGAAGAAACTTCTTCTATTTCCCAAAACTGCCGAAGTCGTGTATCTATATTATCTGTAGTAGCCATGAATGTCTGTACTGAATCATCATTTACTACATCTTCAGTTGTTCCAATTAGTATCCAACCAAACATTGTATTGATTGCTGTTCGACCTTTGTTTGAACTACGTACAATACCTTCTTGTACGATTCTAGCATAAACCTTGGCACCTAATAAAGCGTCTATTTTGCCAGGCTTCCAGTAAGTGGGATCTGCTAGCTCTAAGTTGTCTAAGTGTTGATAGCTTTCCTTTGTGATTGGTGTTGTTGGTAAACTATCAGTGACTTTGTTGATGATCAGGAAGTTTTCTTCTATTGCTGTCTCATTTGATCCGCAAGATTGTAACTTAAGCTTTGTTTGCTTGTTCACGTTACTCATTGGGCTTTTGTTCAACCCTGTGTTGTTTCCTTACAATTCGCTTGTAACCTATGGGATGCAGATTGTGTTATGAATGAACACTCTGATCCAGGATCAATTAAACATCGCAATATCAGTGGTTTTCCATTTGCTCCTTGAGCCTTCACCAACGCTGTGGATAGTAATGCCGACGATCGCTCCCTATTCATATAGGTCTGGGTGATTTGTGAGCCTCCAGTGCCTTGTCTGTTGCATGACTTTCCTTGTATGCAATCATTACTATCGCTGTTGTTTTGTTGAACTTGATTTACCTTGTCTTCGCTTTCAACTGATCTAGAATGAAGATTTTTTTCCTCTCCATCCTTCCGGTGTAACCTGTTTGCAGTTACGTCTTGGTGTGACCTGTTTGCAGTTACGTCTTGGTGTAACCTGTTTGCAGTTACATCCTCATTAATTGTCGTGTGATGTCTTTGTTTGCACTTAAGACATCGATGACGACTGTTGCATTCTTTAAGTGAATGTATCTTAGACAAACAATTATAGCAGTGGCCATTTGACTTGATGAACCACTTTCTACTTTTGATGTCCATTTTCTGATACTTCTTGCAGTTTTGAAGAAGATGCTTGTCATTACACGCTGAACATTTCATATTCACTACGAATAATGGCTTTGTTCTTGGTCGTAGTTGGTTTGGATCCACTCTTGGCATGACTTGTTCTGGGCGCCAGAGTATCCGTAAGTGATTACGTGGGTACTTGAGTTATCTTTATGTTCTATGTTGCTGAACATAAAGTTTAGTGCATTTTTGTTCTTGTTGTTTGCATGCATGGTGAGGTCCTATGTATGTAAACACACCTTTTTTTGTACAAAAAATTCATTTATTTTTATAGTATATTTATCCTTGAAGTTCATATTTTAATCATTTGTTTATTTCAGGTCGTCGTGGGACCTTTGCATCTGTTGACACGCCAGATGCTGGTAAGATTTTTTGTTTTTACATTAATCTGATTGTTTTCTTTGTAGGTTGGTCGAACACACACATTGTAATCCAATAATTTCAATTTTAACTGAACGTTGTATATATATTTGCATTCAGAGCTATTTTTCACAGATGCTTATCTACGTTACCGTTAATTTTTTTTTAATTCTATCACAAAATTCCAGTCAGTCTTGCTGGAGATTAGTTAACGCTTGCTTAACCAATTTGTAAAACATTTATAGAGATCAGCTTTGAATAAAATTAGCTTTGAATTAAACAAGCTTTAACGCGTTATCTTTTTTAATCCTTCTGTGGTATCCTCGTAAACAGATGTATAATGTGCAAAGCGCAACATCGGATATTGAAATATCCAAAATTTATTAAACAAGACGTAGATTCAAGATTCAAAATTATCACGTCAAACAACTTGTCCATTAACTGCCTTTCAAAAGGTCACAACTCGAAGTATTGCTCAAGCAAATTCATGTGCCAGCGATGTGGAAGGAAACATCATTCGTTACTCCATACGAATAACGCAACTCCACAGGGTTTGATCAAAGCATCAGAAAACCCAGATATCCAAGCTAAACCTTCATCTTCCACATCCAATCTTCACACGCTTCACGCGAATCATTCAGTACGAACTACACAAGTCTTGCTTGCCACAGCATTGTTGAAAGTTCCGTCAAAAAAGGGTACCATGTTTACTGTACGAGCCTTGATTGACTCAGGCTCTCAAGTCACGTTCATATCACAAGCCGCCACACGCAAGTTGCAATTGGACATTGTGAATACGTCGACACAAATCACTGGCTTAGGACAGTCAGAAGCTGCGTTTGTTAAAAAACAAGCATCAATTAACATACACCCTTATTCAACATCGAATAAAGCAACCACAATTAATGCCCTTATCGTGAATACTATCCCAGATATATAACCTCCGTCCACCATTCCAAACAAGGAATGGAGTCATATACGTGATCTGCAACTCGCCGGTCCATACTTTTTCAAGCCAGGAAAAATCGACCTGCTCTTAGGAGCGGATGTACACGGAGAAATCCTCTTAGAAGGATTACGAAAAGGTCCTCCAGGAATACCAATCGCGCAAAATAGCACGCTCGGTTGGATTCTTTTCGTTGGTCTGAAAACACTTCCACAATCTCCACAGCGTCTACTTTAACAGCAAACGCTCACTACGAGGATAAGTCTTCACTGGATAAACTTCAACGACAGTTTCTAGAGACCTAAAATTTACTCCAATAAGACAACTGTATAAAGAAGATCGAGGTTGTGAAGATTATCATCAAAAGGCTAATTATCGAAACGCCAACGGCCAATATCAAGCTCATTTTCCCATTATAAAAGATAGTCCCAGGTTAGGCCACTCTCGCAACATGATTTTACGTCGATCCTGCAATCAAAAGCCTCCAACAATCTTGCCAAAAGAAAGTAATTTGACAAGATTAACAAATAATTCACACGAAAACAGTACATGGAGGACTACAACTGGTTCTGTCCACATAAGACATAAATTAGTATACCGCAAGAGTAGAAAAAGGGTAAATTATGCTTCGCATCAATCTACAATGGGGTCAAAATAACCCATTTCAAACAAATCCCCAACGATGGAGTTGCAAAAACGCCAACATAAATGTCCATACGTATTTCGTGTAACATAAAACAAATGGCAGTCTAAGATTGAAACACTAAATTACAGCCCTTCAATACGTTGAGACCATTCAGCACAACAAAGTGCATTTAAAAGGGAAAAATGCTTTTTTTTCTTCTTCTCTTTCATTTTTCTGAAATAAAACAAAATTAATTAAAAATTAATTTTTTTGTTTCCGTGGAAAAATTTCAATAAATTCAAAGTCCCCAAAAATTGATAGTGCATTGCTAACAATTGCAGATATGTACCTACGCACACAAAAAAAAATCAATCAAATAAACAAAATACCCAACGAAACATTTATTTCCTCCTAATCAATTTTTTTTTTCATTTTACAAAAATTTCATATCCATGTAAAAATTTCAACTTATTTTTACAACCACAAAAGTGCATTCTTGGCACACAATATCATGCAAGCCGTTACAGTTGCTAACAAAAAATGTTCGTCTCCGTGAGAAATATTTCAAACGTTCAACAATTCATTGTTATACAAACGATCGAAATTCCAATCGCCGCAATTGTATGCACCTACATACATACAAATCCGTTGTTTACATCAAGATACATTCCGTAGTCGAGTGATTGGAATTGCATTGCTACAATGTATCACATAACTGTTACACTAATCGCCAAAACTCATGCCCAGCCTGATCATGAATAGATAAGCAAGAGGACCCGTTAGACATCTTTAAATTTCGAGCTCATTGCTTTACAAGCCACAACTTGAGTTTCGTTTTACAATGGAGTCTACGAATAGTACCACCATGAAACTAAGAAAACGGCTTCAGCACCTGGAACTGGAACCATCAGAGGTGATGGAGATAACAGACCATCCCAATCTCCAAGGAACCAACATTTAGAATCCCCGCTAGGGCAACCTCACCAAATCAAGGTGCATCATCCAGCCGGCAACTCAACTCCAACACTCAAGACAAAAATCTTGGAACACATCACGTTGATATCTGTTACCACGAATTCAAACACAGGAAACGATGACGACATTAATCTAGAGATGCAAGATCATCATACAGGGACCATAGAGAAGTTGGTTATTTCGATGAAGGCCTTGCGGAAATCCAAGAAAAGGATATCAGAGATTACAAATCAAGACAGCACATTTTATAATATCCGTTTATTAAAGGATGGAAATATTAAAATCTTAAAATAAAAGATCTAAAAGGAATTTGTGTTGTTTTTCCTCCAGAATCCTGCAATGTCTTTTCCTTTAATACACCTCTTCCTAAACTTCACTTGGGATCTGCGTTGAAATGAAAAGATCAAATATTTTCGAATTCACACAAGTTTTTATCTCATCATCATTCAGTGTACATATATACATTACAATTAATAGCATACTTAACTACATCATATTTAAAATATAACTTCAATACATTTGAAAGACATTACAGCTTTTCAACAGGCAGTATGTTCAGGATCTTATCCAGTGACAGCAGAATATGCTGGCCTCAGTGTTTCTATCCTGAAAGAAAGAAAAGAGACCACAAAAAATCAACTCTACACAAAAATCAAAAGAAATGAACTTACCTAATGGCTGTATGCAAATCCATTAAGCAAAGCTGCAAATGCAGCAACCGAATTTCCTTTTTGTTTTTGTCCTGTATCATTGTACATATCTACTCCGCAAATTATCACTTTTGGAATAAAATTTTCACGCTCCACACACTTCATTGTTAAGTGTTCTAAGATTGATTACCTGTGACGGTATTCGAATCTTAGCGCAACAAATATTTCGAATCACTGAATACATGATGATACAAATAAGTCTAGCAAACATCAACAATTGCTACTGTCAAAATCAAGTCAGCTGGACAGCAACACGTGTATATACCATGGTAGAGAGATACAAGAAATTCTCATAACGAACCACGTTCCGCCATGCACCGTATCCACTGTAGGATTGCGTGAGGCGTACACGCTACTAACAGGCATTAGATTACACAAAGCAGTGGAAATATCAAAAATATGAGACAATTTAAAACTCCCAGTTCTAACCTGCAACACGAGCAGCATATGAACGATAATTACACAAGGAATCACTGCGCAGCTGACTATTGTGATGGGACATCTAAGCACAAGTGCAGCCACTGGTGCATGTTGCTTCCAGCTACGTCTAAGTCAACTCAAGATATTGGTTTTTAAGAATGTACAAATTATTCCTGATAAGTAAACTTTCTAATTCAACAAAAGGTGAAAGTTTTACTTTTTATTGATATTTCTACCATATTGATATGTAAATAAATTCAATTTACTCAAAATAGTTTTACATGCAGCTTGTTAACAACAAACAACTAAAATGGCAACACTGCATAAACATGATAATGTGCAGTTGCTATGTCAGGTTGCTGTTGCTATCCAATTTGTTGCTATGCCAATATTGTTGCCACGCGCCGTTGACTACCGTTCTTTGGTGCCGTGCGCAAATTCTGGCTATATAAACAGCACTTTGACTTGATTCGATCTCTTTTGTGACTTAGCAGTGCAGTGATAACCTTGGCGATTTATTCCTTCGTGTTATTTCCTAGTGATTTTTCCTAGTGTTATATTTTATTACAAAATTAAATACTTTGTTTAATTGACTGCTAAAATAAAATATTCTTATTCTGGGTATCGGCTGGATTAAGGAGTTTGTTTTAGATAGCGATTAAACTAAAGGTTTTTTATTGTGGGTAGCGACTGGAATAATAAATATTACTAACAATACACTCTATTTCTGGTCTCGACGGAAATAAAAATCTTGCTTCGGGTCTCGACTGCAGTTAAGATACTTACTAACACTCACTTTAAGCCGGGTCTCGACTGACTTAAAGAATATTATCTCGTGTCTCGACTGAGATAATATATTACTACCAAATCACTTTATTGCGGGTCTCGACTGTAATAAAGCTTCTATTTGCGGGTCTCGACTGTAATAAGAAATTTACTAACTCAAACCACTTTATTGCGAGTCTCGACTGTAGTAAGAAGATCACTAACACAAAACACTTTATTGCTGGTATCGACTGTAATAAGGAGTCTTGTTGCGGGTCTCGACTGTAATAAGACAATTACTAACAAAGCCACTTTATTGGGGGTATCGACTGCAATAAAGAAAATCATACTCCCAAACCTCCATCAAATAAAAATCCAAGTAAATCAGCTGCCTTATAGCGATCAGGTGAGTATAGGTACAAATTTGCAGTGGCATAATTTTCACAACACTCTTCAGTTATGGCATGTACGCTCTAACTACGGGGAGTACATTTTAGTATTAATATTAACAATTAATTCTTAGTGTATCATTCTATGGTTGAACTTCCTTAATCGGTTTCGCTACTACTTAATAATACTTTCATTATTTTACACTTATGTATATGTTAGACTATAATACAATTAAAATTAACTGTTTCATTAAATGGTATTTTAACTATAATGCAATTATTATTTACAATTTATATCTTAGCCGAGCCTTAGGCTATGTTTTCTGCATTTGCTCTTTGCTGTTCTGATGAAATAGAGTAATGTTAGCTTGGTAGAGTATCAGTTGTTTCACTAATATGACGCCTTTTATGACAAGGACTCAATCCTATCTTCTTTTGATTGACAGTGTAGACGTTATGGTTATGTGATCGTATGCAGCTCTGATTTGCAGTTAATGCTCGTTTGTTATTCAAGCATTCGACGTAGTCTTGGAAATTAATATGCCTCTGGACTACATTAGTCTTTATTCCTTTCACTTTCTTTACAGTTTTACCATCATTTATACGTAGACGGTACATTTTCGAGCGCAAGCCTGAAAATTCGCTCAAGATTTTCCCATTCAGCTCATCCTTTATTAGACCAGGAATTTTTTTGTTCATGAGTGGTAAGTTGAATTGATTATCTGATGGGTAATCACTTGAATCAAATATATCAATATTTTCAGCCATAAACTCATATCCATTTTTCTCTGCAAGTTCATATATTAGGGAATCTGTATACGTATACATGACCTTACATTGAACTCAATATATGGTTTAAGCCAAGCTGACTGGTTGAATTGAAGTATCCAGTGCATTTTTTCAGAATGTATAATATATTGATCTTTAGGATGTAATGTTGCCAATAGCTTTTCCAATCTTGACCCTGGTGGTGCTGCATGCTCAGAGCAAAACGGTAAGTCCTTATGCTTATCATGTAGATGTGAGGATAATCCAAGTCGACTTCGAATATATATCTAGTTGACGAATCATCAGGAATTTCAAAAACATCAATATTAAGAGTATCAACCCATTTGAATCCTCCAGTTGGTAAATGGTGCGACATGGCCCATCCATAAAGGTTGTTCACATCATAATACATCCGGAATTTTTCTTTGTCATTAGGCTTAAAATCAGCCATATGTTTCTTATTTGCTTTGCTATATCTGTTGGAGCAGTGACTTATACCACCCCGAATACCTCTGTCTATGAATAGCAGTATATCTACGTCGGTGTTCTAGTTTCACTTTGGTGTATTTTAACATGGCATCCCCTTTTAGGCCTGGCATGGGATAATAATGTGCAGGATCTAATTTCTATGTCTTCATGCACACTTCTCGACAGTTCTCAAACACGTCAGCGAATAGGAGAACATCAGAATACTCGCCAAGTGTCTGTATTCCAAATGTCAGCCAGACCTTTTCAGCGCGGTTGTAATCCTCAGCAGATATATCAGTGTCGGTCATTTTATTGTAGAATTCTTCCTGTGTTGGTAAATTTTGGAAATGCAATTTAGCCCAATCGTCAATGAAGTCGTATGAGAAGACGCCTGTGCGCGTAAGTAGTTTAAAATCATCATCATCCATTTTCTGCCATACAGCTCTTGTAGTATTTAGTTTATCCATTGACATCAATGGTGATAGAGTTTTTAAGGACTCAGCCATAAAACGGAAGGAATCGATGAATCTGAATTTTATATGACTGCTTTTCGCATGCTTGGTGAACGAAATATATCTTTCCTTATTTATCGGTAAGAGATCGAGTTTCCCAGGAATGGCTGTAGCTATATCCTTAATAATAAAATGAGCGTCATATCCAGATAAATTATGGAAATATGGAGGTATCATGATAGTGGAGGATTGTTGGTCCCCTGTATTTTTCTGTTAAGTGGAAATGGTCCCGTTCGCGTTCTCGTTCCTCATTCGGTACAAACGTTTTTTCGCATATATCACAGCAAGTATTTTCCATGTGCGAACGTCTTTCCTCTTTAGTTAGTGGTTGCATTGGCCTGATGTTGAGCTTTTCTTGTACAGCTATGGATACAATATTTTGTAACTCTAATGCAAACCATTGTTAGCAACTCTTGCCTCGATATGCTCGGTAATATGAGAGTTTAGCATCATGTTTGCAGTGGAAATAAAATTGTATGCTGTAAACTTCATGCTCCTGGATTCGCTGAGTATTTTTGGAGTTTCCTTGAATCGGCTTCAATATTGATTCCAGATCAGCATATACACAAAACGGGTCTACATTCTTATGGTTATAATTCTTGAACTCTAGCCATTTATTTTCCTCTGATGGAAACATAATCCTACAATCATTTTGTTTCTCGAATTCAGGAGTCTGTGATACTAAAATCTCCGCAGGGTAAAAATAGAACAAACATCTATCGCATATATACTTTCCACACTTACGTTTTGAAGTTTGTCTCCATATAAGGCGCGAAAGATCTTTAATCCAGCAGAAATGATATCTGGTATCATCATCGTTCTCATAATCCATATGATCTTCATCCACATCGTTAATGTCATAGTTATCTTGTATCATCAGTAGATTTACATGCCGCTTCATCTTATGTTGCGGAAGTCTAACTGGAGCAGTGGTGAAGGAACGTAATTTCACTAGGATAAATACGTTTACTGACAAATTGTTCTGTTCTTCAAAATGATTAATTTGCTAACGCGGCATGGGACATGTTATTGCAGTTAAATTTAGCACAGTAGAATAATATGGATATGATGAGATTCTATTGGAGTAAACATTTGCTTCTGCAGGATATATCGCTGATGTAACTGCACACGCGAAACATGCTTCATCATTATTCTTTACATTAACACAAGCTTAGAAGCAATCTCGTATAGTTGAGGTATATAAGGAGATCCCCGGAGCTGTTCAAATTTGTTTATATGTACTGCTAAATGTATTATGGAATGGATTGCCCCGCCGCTATCTTTTTCCTGGAACTCTTCGAGCGAAGTGTGTATTGGGTTTAAAATGTTTAGTTTATACCACTCCTCTAAATTATCATCCGCACTGATCGGAGCAGTTTTAGCTTGGAAATATTTGACGTCTTTTATAACTTCATTGTCACCAGTTTCCTTAATAAACTCACCCCACAACGTTGTACAAACTTTAATATTAAATTGATATTTTAAGGTATTCTTAATACGACGCTTAAGTAATTTATATGCATCTTGCATAAATAGTTTAGGATCGATATATTTTATGTTTACTATAACACCAGCCCTTATTCTACCTACGAAAGCTGTTTTTAATTCCTCCCAATTTCCCCAATCACTTTTCCTTACGCGAGTAATTATGTACTCCACCTTTACAGGGAGCTTTGATTAACAGTCTCAACGATTTAATTTGTCCAATACAGCTCTCCAAATGCCATTTCCTAGCAATCTTATTGCATTTTCTAAATGCCGCTTGAACTTTACGAATGTTTTTATTACACACCTTAATAATACTGTTTTTATTCATTGAATTTGTTAAGCACTCCATCACGTCTTTTCGCAAGTTTTCAATTATAGAAAAACTCTTATTTACTAGCGCGACCGCCATTTTTATGTTTTATGTGCTGAGGCTCACTAAGATTGACTGATGGCTCTTAAGAGCTTGTTCGCGCTTTTATAGGAGCGTCCGGTAAACATAAATTATCCTGCTACGTCCAAATCTTTGCAGAGGATGGAAAAAAAATTTCTTTATGCGACTTCCAGTGATTTTGAGTGATATCAAATGACATGATATAAAACATGGATCACTCAATTTAAATTTGTTTACTCTATGGGAATTGTTTAGGCAAGATGCGAGGTAGTATCCAATGAAATTGTTTACATGAGCACATTTAAATACTCTGCGCATAAGAAAATGTTGATATTACTTAAATTTGTTTACTTTATGCCAATTAGCAAATTCCAGTATCCAAGGTGATATCAAATTGCACGTTGAAGTGATTCATTTGTTGTTCTGAATTTTTCATCAGAATTGGTAATGTAAATATTTTTTATAAGGTCTTTTGGCTGCCTAGAAATTTGAGCAATGAAATTGTTTACAATAGCAAGAATTTCTTATCTGTGTTTATGAAAGATTTTTGCAAGGTCTTTTGGTGGCGTAGAGCTTCGATTGCCGCCGCAAGCTAGAAAATGTTGATATCACTTAAATTTGTTTACTTTATCGGAATTAAAAAATTCCAAGACCCGAGGTTGTATCAATGTTGAAGGATTTCATTGAAGTGATTCATTTGTTGTTCTCGTTAGGAGGCATGAATTTGTTATCTAGTGTTAATAAAATGGAATATTTTTACAAGGTCTTTTGGTGGCGTAGAATTATTTGTATTGCAGCTGGAAACTTTGTACCAACAGATGTCTGAGGTAAGCTATATTGGAATTTTTAGAAGTTTTAAATAATTGATTTTTAAATCTCACAACTGCCACAACGACAACAGCAGCGTTAAAAAAAATTTAAAAAGTTAACAAAAACTTTAACTTTACTTTAACTTTACACAGAATTATAAAATTCATGCATCAATGAAGAAATGCAAACATGTAGATACATACATACCTACAGCATTCTCATTGCATGCAGAATTATAATTCCCAGCTGCAAATATAAACATATCTACAAACATATTTACAAAGTTCAGTAATTGAATAAAGTCACTCGCTACTGACCTACACCAATTTCTTAATCACATAAAGAAACAAGTGAAGGCAGTGACACAATACCCCTGCGCGCAAGAATTCGCACGATGCAATTTGATTCCTTGCGCCAGCGGTAGAACTTAGGTGAACGAAACAATGGTTCACGATGATGTCATAATAGCAGCAAAGCGGTGAGCGGTCTACGCAAGTATTTATGTATGTACATATGAAAGCGATGAGTGGCGTGATGTAACAACAACAATTAACAATTAATGTGTAAATGCCATAAAGAACCGCTTTACGGAAGTAATAATTATGTACATACGAATGCCGTGATGAAATTAAAATTACAAACGCTTGGCGTAATAAGAAAAAATCAATAATATTAAGTCAAGAATTATTGTATAAATATTCTGGTATTTTTGAATAAAGAAGCAGTAGCAGTGATATCAGCAGACAACACAAGTTGTTTCATTTTCTAGGAATAAAGCTAGTAAGCTGCTCCACTAATTCGCACGAGGAGTAAAGCTAGTAAGCTGCTCCACTAATTCAGACTAGGAGTAAACCTAGTAAGCTACTCCATTGAAACGCACTAGGAGTAAAGCTAGTAAGCTGCTCCACTAATTCGCACTAGGAATAAAGCTAGTAAGCTACACCATTGAATCGCACTAGGAGTAAAGCTAGTAAGCTGCTCCACTAATTCGCACTAGGAGTAATGCTAGTAAGCTGCTCCATATCCGTCGATGTTCTACTCAACAACAAAAAGAAGCCCAATCATCGTGAAGGCACGTGCCGTTTTCCAGAATGAAATATAAATTTGCTCAGATGAGAGTTACTTGAGAACAGTCTCTTCACAAGTAACATATAAAACTCAACACCTATAAAAAAACTTAAAATAACTGTCATAGCACAAGAGTGTTTTTGAATCGCCACAATAAGACCAGGCAGTATATGTCGATATCTACAACTTCCACGCTTACCTTAGCTAAGACATGCACCTTCCTCACAGATGGTAACACTTTAGCTCAAATGCAAAATGGATATACAGACACAATCCGCGTTCCCCAGCCTGATCCGCAAAAATGGTTTCATGCCCCCATATAAGAGGCTTTGATCCTTCACATAGAGTGGGCCAGACCCCCCGTAGGAAGTGGTCCACATTTCCAGTACAAAAGTTGTCCCCAGAACCCCCAAAAATGGTACCGTTTTCCATACAAAAAGTGTCCAAGTATCCCCATAGAACAGCTACTCTTTTTTATTCCTGCTGTTTGATCAACTCACTCTTAATTATTTCACCAAAATCTTTATGTTGTTATTTCATTATTTGAACCAAATAAATCTTTTATTTGTCACTCTTGAACCAACCAAATCTTTATTCTCTTATTATCGCCTTAACCATTTCTTTTTCTACCGCGAGCACGCGTAACTGTTTTCCTCGATAATCTTTTTGTCGCACTTTACTTCTCGAAGGATATATCTCACGCCTTTTTATTTTAAAATTCTTTTTCCAACTAAAAGACCAAATCTTTTATTAATCAAAACAACCGACTCTGTTTTACAAACGCGAAGCTACCCCGATGAAAAATCAAAATCAACTCCTCCTTGATCAAGGCCCCCTCGTTCAGGGTGGTGCTTTGCATTTCTGCCCTGAGAAAATCTTTACTTTCGTTCTGGACTTGTTTGATCTTGTCTAGAATATTTTCGCTGGACGGTTGCTTAAGAGATATAACTTAATGTTTTTATAAAGATCGCCCACCGTGTTGTCGTTTGAAAATCGCGACGCGCATAAACTGTTGCCTATATGTATTTAATTTATTTTTTGTTGCGCGCATTCCTAATCGCAAAAGCTCTTTGCTTACTATGTATGTATGTACGCATATACATATGTACATATTGGATTTTTCGCGGCAAATCTTACTGAAGGTTAGATTTGCTCTTAGGTTTATTTTTTTTATAACAATTGTCTTGAATGACAAATTCTGCTGAAGGCAAAATTTGTCGTGGTAATTATTTCTATTAAAACGACTTGGTTGAAAACTGAAACTTTTGTTTTTCTCAAATCGTTTTATGGGAATATTTTTATAGAATGCAAGGTATGTGAAAAAAATTGCTGATTCATTATTTGAGAGCTAAGCTAATCATGTTTAAGCATGATTAGTTTATCGAAATTTTATGATTTATATTTGATTTCTAAAATACCCATTTTTAGGATTTTAGGTATACAACACAAGCTTTGGTTTAATAGTTATTAAAAATAGAATTCCTGGTACTCGCCCATTGTACATAGAATAAGTCCCATTCGACATACTACCTTTGAGTTACACAGAATTTTGCATTATATAATGTTTATTTCATTCAATGATTTTATTATTTATTACCTTATACACGATGACAATGACTATTAAATATAGCGTGGAGCATCCTTGAATTTGATACTTCACTTCGTGCAGGTGAAAACGATTTTCACCTTTCGCTAATCGCTATAGTAGGCTTGTGGTTGATGCATTTGTCACCATTTGAGCTTAATTTTTAGTGTAGTGAACATGGATTGTGGCGACAAAGAAAATAGAATTGCTGTGATTGCACTTCATAAGGTAGGAATGCAACCAAGGGATATTTTTAAGACTCTGCATACCCTTGGTATAAGCCGAATGTTTGTGTATCGGGCTATTGAAAGATTTAATGATACGTCTAGAGAAAGTGATCGTCAATGAAGTGATCATCCGTGAACTATTCAAATACCTGAAGCGGTTAAAGCCGTGCGCAAGAGAATTCGCCGTACGCTTCTTTGGAAACAAAAAATTTTATCGCGTGAGGTGAAAATAGCCCAAAGAACAATTTCAGTATCATCAAAAGTGACTTTGGGTTGGGTACTTATCGTAGATCCACCGGGCATTTACTAACAGACATGTTTACAACAAAAAATAGAGTGAAACAATCAAAACGATTACTTTGCCGGTAAGCAAACCAAGAACACCGTAAAATTTTGTTTACGGATGTAAAAAATTGTACTGTCGAAGAGACATTTAACGATAGGGTTTATGTTCTCAGTACCAGAGAAGCTTCACAAGTTGCCCAAAAGGTCATAAGGGGAAGTCAGCCCAAAAATGGCTTGCAGAAAATGTTCCAGATTTCATAAAAGCTTGATTACGAATCATAGTCTGTTTTAGAGTAAATAGCGTTCTCTAAGAGATATCCTCATATCGAATCCTTAAAGAAGTCTGTTACACATACAGTCGCCAACGTTGCTAACAATGCACTGAATAAATAAAGAACGATTTCTTAACATATAACACCTCTTTTATTGAACAGTGCTGCAAAATGTTTGTAACAGTATTTATGTCTAGACTAGGTTTGTCGTTCCGTTTGTAACGCACAGAAATAATGATGGTAGAGCAAAATGGATTTTACAGCCATGCATAAAATTTAAAGTTATTTTGATTTTTGCATGTGCATCTGTCTGTCCGTCCGTCCGTCCGTGTGCACAATACCTCGAGAACGCGTGTACTTAGAGGGCTGAAAATTTGTACGCAGACTTAAAAAAAAGTAAAATCAAGTTTGAAAATGAGACAAATCGGGCAACTCCTTAGTGGGGTTGCCATACAAAAAAAATTCCACTATATAACTGGACACTGCCTGAGAACGCGTTGACATGGAGAGCGAAAAATTGGTACACGGTGTTTTCATAGTAATAGCAAATAAAATTTAAATAATGGAATAAATCGAGTAACCCCTTCAAGGATATGAAAATTTCGTTTTTTTACGGGTACTGTGAAAACCATCTGTCCTAGACATTTTCATTATACTAAAAACTTCTTCAGAATATGAAATCCTATACAATTGGTTATAATCATTTTTTCTGTCCGACGAACTGTTCTAGGAATATATGCGAAAATCCAAATTGCTCAAATGGGTGACCATATGAAATTTCATACGGGCATTCATCTAGGGTATCATAAGAATTGGTCGTAGACCTATTCTAGCTTGTTTACTTGTTTAAAATAAATGCATCACTCCTCCCTGACTGAAAATATCTTAATACCAATTGATGCGCCTTAAAACACATATTAATTAGACATAATATTTATTTGTTTTTTGTTCATATTATTAAGTCAAACTCAGGGGATACCTTCAAAGCATAGCATGGCGGAGGTGCTGATGTTTGCCACTCTTGAACCTTCGCAGATTTTTAACCCGAAGAAAGAGAGAAGATTGCAGACTATTCCACATTCGCACTGTGCGGGTTAATAAATATCACGAAAAATTAATGTGAATAGTATTTTGATAGATGAAAAGATGAGCGCGACATGCAGTACGAGTAATGCTTTCCTGCAATCTACAATGTATCAGACTAAATATTTAATCAGAACATCGATCATACATGTAGCAATACAGGAGCGAATGGCAGCTGACAACGCAGAGGTGCTCGAACGATTCAATATGACAAGTTGTTACCACATATACATTGAGCTTGAAGCCTCCCTTTAGGAGAGTATCTAGTAAAGTTAAGGTTGTGTGACTAACTGCGGCCCAGGCGTTGGAATTGCATTTCATTCTAGGTCTGATATAGAACTTGTGATGACCGTTGCAAGAAAGTCAGCAAGTCTCCAGATAAGTGTCGAGCGAATATGTATGTATTTACTGTAAATTTTTAATCCCTCGCCAATTTATTGAAAGTTTTCGAAATTCAATAATGCAAAATTAAAAGGTCTAGCAGTTGTAAAATTATTTATAAAATTGGGTTTGAATTACTCAAGTTACGATAACATTTTGACATCCCTCCCTCTTCCCACCGGACAAATACTACTATTTAGCACATTACGAGTAGGTATATTATCTTAATATATAAAAATCGCGTGTCACTGTGTTTGTACACGCTAATCTCCGAAACCGCTGAACCGATTTCAATGAAAATTTGTGAATGTGTTTGCTTGGTTCCAGCTTGAAAGGTAAGATAGTTTTGGACACGATAGATGGCTCTGTTGTGGAGGTCTAGAAAACTACCTGAGAACGCTTCGACCTGGAAAGCTAAAATTTTGTACACGGGGTTTTTATAAAAATTGTAAATACATGTTAAAAATGGTTTAAATCGGGCAACTCCTTCGTAGGGTTGCCATACAAATATTTCGTTTTTTAGTATATACTGGACACTGCCTGATAACGAGTACACGTAGAGAGCTGAAATTCAGTTCGTGGTGTTTTCATAGCCATAGTAAATAAAATTGCAAAAATTGCCTCTTCTTGATGTTGCCATACAAAACTTTGATTTTTCACTATATATTTGGAAACTGTCCCAGAGCGTGTCGACGTGGAAGCTCATTTTTCTACACGGCATTCTCATGAGAATTTTAATTGCGACCACTATTTGGTGTTCAAAAATTTAGGTTTTCATTATATTTGGACACTGCCAGAGGCGTCGACGTAGAAGCCGAAATTGTGTACACGGGACTTACTTAAAAAAATTTAACTTATGTTTAAAAATGGGCCCAATCAGGCAACCATACCAGAAATGTATAAAATTATAAAATTATAAAATTATAAATTATAAAAATAAAATTTCAAAAACAGAGTAAATTGGGTTAGCCTTCTAAGTGATGCCATACAAAACTTTTGTTTTTCACTATATACTTGGTAGTTGCCTGAGAAGGTTTCGAGGTGGAGAGTTCATATTTTGTACACGGCGTTTTCATAAAAATTGCAAATGCAGTTTGAAAATGAGATCAATCGGGCAACTCTTTCGCAGGGTTGCGATACTAAAATTTCGTGTTTTACAATATATTTGGGCACTGCATGAGAACGCGTCGACGTAGAGAGCCACACTTTCCTGCACATGTGACTGTATGCACGTACACTCATGCACGCGCCCACACACACGCACGCACACAAACACACACACAGGGACAGAGTGAGACCCTAGAGAACGGAATCGCGCGATCGAGTCAGAGAATAGCTAGATATTATTGGTCTCTAACCACCCCACCCCTGTCCCACCCTTCTAGGTATATATATTATCGCCGGACAACGCCGACCGGCTCCCCCTATTATATATATTGTCACAAAATCACGTACCTGCAACATCCCAAAATCTATCGGACCCTAACTGAATTCAACACAGCGTCCAGTCCAGTTTCCACATGGTGAGCTTCTCCAAATATCCTTCAGTCGGCTTTTCATATGGGAGGCTTTTCCAATGTCCTCCGCTAAAATCGAAAAGACGCATGAGCATAACGAATATACAAATGTTATCCACGACCAACCTTTGTCTTACCTGTTCCTGGAGATGAGAACTCAGCGCCGGCACCGTGGATAGGTTAGCAGTCACTCAAAAAGCCAACTTCTACTCAGGCTCCATAGTCCCACGACGCAGTTATACATTCACTGCTTCACTGGATCTGAAAACAAACAAATAATTAGAAAAAACATCAAACCATAGAAAAATAAAAATTTATATACAATCTCACACATAACCTAGAAAGATAATTTTCAGAATTTACAATAGAAAATAACGTTCAGCACTAGTCAGCAAAATTTTGTTTGTTATATTTAGTTATAAATTTTCGAATTTAAATAAGATTCGTAATTATTAGTAGAAAAGATAAATAAACGATTTGTTATGCTAAATGTCGCTTCGATAAGATAGTAGGAAAAAATAGAAAAGGAAACGATCATAAAATTGGAAGACTGGAAAAGAGTTTGCTAGAACTGCGATGAAATTCCACTATGCACCAAGTAAATAGATCCGCGAATGACCTAACGCGAATTTAAATAATCAATCAAATGAACTACTCGGACACGTATTAAAAAAGGAAAAAACAGACGATAAAAATACACAGAAAAAATCAAACCAGCTGTCAAATAAGCCCTTCTTACGTTTCGATTACAGCGGCGTCAGCCAACTTCCCTACGAACCTTAGCAGGGTTTCACCATTTATTATAAGAAAGAAAATCTGGTACACCCTTGGCCAGGCGCAGAAGAAGGGAACAATATATATATATATTATAATAAGTGAAGTTGTATCATAAAAGTAAGATGAATGCAATTAAACTATATGGTATTAAATATCTCTAGAGGGAGTAGAGGAGAATTAAGCAAGCAAGGAATTGAAGCGAAAGTTCGCGTACGACTACAATTTTCCAAAATTTCGTAAATTATCAAATGTCTTCTCTCTCTCTCTCTCGGTCTGAAATAAATACCCTTGATGATGCTAAGTTGACTTATAACTTCCGGAATAAAGTTACACAGTTATTTTACTTTGTGTCTCCGTTATATGCTTCCTTTGCAAAGTTTCTGGTTTGCTCAAGTATTGTTCAGTTTGTTATAAATTTAAACTAATTCATGTAAGTACAAACTCGTTGTAACCGACTCCAGTAAAGTGACGCTCAGGTTTTAATAAAAAAAGGGTAGGTCTTTGCAAATGAGTCTGAAATAGTTGTCAACTGGTACTCGACTACTTATTCATTAAAAGTTCTAAGGAATTACCACCGCATCCAAGAAGCTTGGATGCCATAGAGGTGGTTCCTATCCTACTCGTATCGTGCAATATAACCTTTTGAATTTCGTAAATGCCTCTGCAAACTGCTGAGCTAAATTCTTCGTAAACATAATGTATCTCATGTACTTAGTCACATGATACACACTTTGAAATAAAGCATCTCTTATGTAGCTTCTTGAGAAAATTCTCGTTTTAATAAAGGGTGAACTTAGAACAGAATCAGTCAGAAAATTGTGAAAATGTTACATCCGTGGGAGTCTAGTGTACATAGTTTCCCGAGAACTTTAAATTATGCAGCCGCACCGCACCGACTTACTTTATTGGACATATGTATAGAATTGTGAAAACTAATGATTTGTTAGCTAGACACAGCGTAATCGACCAAAGGAACGTGAAATGGTAGACTATGGTTAAGTGTGTATAAATGTGTTATAGTAATGAAGGTTGCTGAATTTAAAAATTAAACCCCGCCACAGATATAAAGTAAGTCAGGTAAGCTATGTTGTACTGTCTTGTTGGATGAGCCTTTTCGCATATCTATGGTGGCCCTGAGGCTCAACAATTTGTTCTTGAAATTACATCTGAACATGTTAAGCATTACAGATGCCAAAACTTCCTTGATAATATTTTTAATAATATTCCTATCATTTTTGAAATTACACAAGCTATACACTGTAAAGAGGCCCAAATTGTTGCTACAAAGTTTAGGGAAAACATCCCTAGAAATGTAGGAAATATTGCCTAAAATGTAGGGAATATGCCATAAAATGTAGGGAATATTCCCTACATTTATAGGAATTTTTTCCCTAAACTTTATGGCAACAATTTTTGGAAGGAACTTCCGAAACGGGGTCTCGCCCAATTAAATAACCACTATTATAGGATGATACCCTAAGTAATTCCATAACATACTATATAGGTCATTATATGCGGAAATGCTACTTAAGGACGAAAAGGACCTCGAAAGTTTGAAAATCCCTTTGCAATATCTCAAGAATTACAGGACATATCCCAACAAGATGGGTATCATTTTAAAGGTAATGTTATTTACCTTTTAAAAGAGCTATAATGCATTCCTATTTAAGTAGTACTTTTCGAGATATAACGGTTTTTTGAAAATTTTCCAATTTTTTTTGGGAAAAACGGTCATTCTTTCAAAAAACCCGTTATTAAGGTATACAGTGAATTTACAGATCTTACTTTGACGACATTGGGATATTAATCGATAAAGAGTTTCAGTTCATTGTTATGTACTGTCTTATATTTAGATTTTATATTAATCACGGAATTCTCTGCAGAAACAATTTTAACGACTTCATACGGTCCCTCCCAAAGTGGGGTAAATTTTTTCTTTCGCAAATGAACTTTTACGAGAACCTTATCTCCTAAGTTGAAGCTTTTTGGAGAACTATTTTGTCATAGTACTGTTTAGAACGGGTTTTATTCTGATATATGGTCTCACGTGCCATTGAATACCCATGTTGCAAGCGTGATTTGAGTTCATTGGCATAATTGTCGTAATTATATGACACTTGTGGTTTTTGCTGAAAGGAACTCGGTATATTAGGCGGATATCCGTATAGGAGCTCATAGGGTGTATAGCTAGTACTAGTGTGTGGTGTAGTATTGAACACAAAGATGGCATAGGGCGTCCAGCTATCCCAAGAAAGGGGGTCTTTGTTTACGTAGTGCCGTAAATACTCCGCAAGTGTTCGATGACTTCTCTCTAGAGCGCCATTCGTTTGCGGGTGATAGGGAGTTGTGTTTATCTTTTCTGCCTTCAGTATTTTGCAAGTCTCCTTGAACAGATTGCTTAAAAAGTTAACGCCTTGATGTGTGAGTATCGATTCAGGAATTCCGTGACGGCAGACAATGCTTTCCACAAACGCTTTTGCGATTGTGGTAGCTTCCGCGTTGGGTAAGGGTAGTGCTTCTGAGAACTTCGTAAGGTCGTCCTGAAATGTCAACAGGTACTTGTTTCCATCGTAGCTTACGGGTAGTGGTCTAGAGCAATTCTTTCGAAAGGTGCCATACTAGTTGTTGTGATTTGCATAGGTGTTGGTGGATTCCTTCGCAGTTTTTTTTTCTGACAAGACTCGCACCTTCGAATAAAATTCTTAACATCTTTCATAATGGAGGGCCAAAAGTATTTCATCTTGAGTCTTTTCACAGTACGCGACACACCTTGATGACCTCCAAAAGAAGACGTATGGTATTCGTTGATGATTTGGTCTATATCTTTCGGGTTCTCCAAATATACCCTCGAGTCATTAAACAACCGTATTGACACATTTCTGTCTTTGAAAATCTCGTTAAGGTTGGATTTTAATTCGTTAAGTGAAAATTTGTCAAAGATTGGTACTGACAAACCGAAAGTGTTTATGTTATTTTTCGTGCAGTACTGAAAAATTCCCTTAACAGCATCTCGAAGCTTGGATTTGTCCGTTTCAGATCTTAATGGAAGCATCACTTTTATTATAGTAAAACTTGTGCTTGTGGGCCTATGAAATAGAAGTTTTTGTTCACCGATATTTGGTACGGAATAATTTTCGAAGAGTTTTTTTAATTTAATTTCTATGTGAGAATCTACTAGTGGAAGTATAAAAATTTTGTTTTTCAGCGAGAATCCACTAGTGGAAGTATAAACATTTTGTTTTTCAGCGCGTAGTCGTTAAAAATGGACTCGTTTGTTTCGTTGATTTGGGATATCTGTATTTGAGGGTTTGTTGCAGGTTTCTGGAATTGACGTGCTTCCTCTGATTCCTTTCTTACTTGATTTCTTGTTACAACTCCAACAGTGACGAATTCATTAATTGTCAGTTGTTCTGGAACATCGATGCGACTTAGTGCGTCCGCGTTAACATTATACTTTCTCGGCTTGTAGATAATGTTGTATTCATTTTCTTCCAAAAATATTTTCCATCTCATCAACCGAGATGAGGGTTCTTTAAGAGCATCTAAGTGGTTTATGGTCTGTTACTATAGTAAACTTCCTCCCAATTAAATGTGGATATCAGAATGTGATAACGACAACGCTTCGCATTTATCTCTAGTATCATCACCGTTAGAGTCCAGAAAGCTGTTCCATTAGAGATCACAAAATTTGCCTCGTTTAGTCAAGCGCCGTTTGTTAGGCCGTTCATAGCTGAGTAAAGTTGGTGGTTAATCCCATATTAAGTGAAGTTGATTAGATACGTTGAACTCTAAGATCAGTGAGGTCTCGGGAATGTATGAATTACAATCGAACTCTAAATTATAATCGAACTCTAAATTATAATCGAACTCTAAATTATAACAATTTTTATTTTAATTTTCATTAAAAGCTCCGATAATGAGCATATTTAACAAAGTGGTATCCTTTTATTTTTGCCCATACCCCTACATAAATATGGTCTGAATTGCTTTACAGCAAACACGATAGCAAGCAGTTCCTTTTCAGTAGTGCTGTATTTTGCTTCAGCTGTATTTAAAGTACGACTTGCGTAACATATTGGTCTGTCCTCTCCGATCACGCCTTGTGATAAGACAGCTCCTATAGCTACATTACTTGCGTCTGTCGTGACCAGAAACTCTTCTTTAAAATTTGGGTATGCCAGGACGGGTGAATTAATTAATTTGTTCTTGAGAATTTTAAATGATTCATCACAAAATTCGTCCCATTTGAATTTTGTGTTTTTCTTCAAGAGTTTTGTAAGAGGTTTCGCTATGTCCGCGAAATTTGAAATAAAACGCCGGTAATATCCAGCAAAACCCAGGAATGATTTAATGTCCTTCGGTTTCTTCGGAGGTGGGAGTGTCTTTACTGCACTTATTTTACCAGGATCTGGTCTTAAGCCTTCTTCGGAAATTATATGTCCTAGGTAAATTAGCTCTTTCTTTATAAATTTGCACTACTCAGGCTGAAGTTTTAGATTATGCTCTTGCAGACGATTGAAAATTGTTATCAACTTGGAATTGTGATCTGACAAATCGTAACCATAGACGACTATATCGTCAACGTATACAAAACATTCAACACCTTGCAACCCCATTAATACGTAATTCATTAAACGCTGGAAAGTTGCTGGTGCGTTTCTTAGCCCAAATGGCATTCTATTATATTCGTAATGCCCAAATGGTGTGCTAAAGGCTGTTTTCTTTTTGTCATGGTGTTTTTGTTAACGTGGATTTGATGGAATCCACTGGCAAGATCAAGAGTACTGAAATACTTGGATCTGCCCAACTGATCTAATATATCGGATATATTAGGTAGTGGATATGCATCTCCAATTGTGATTTCATTGACTTTGCGGAAGTCCACCACCACTCTCCATCGCTTATTGCCGTTGCTATCAGCCTTTTTCGGCACGAGGAGAAGCGGAGAGTTTCATGGACTAGCACTGGACCTAATGATTTGATCATTCAGCATCTCATTTACCTGCCTATGAATTTCATCCCTTTGCGCTTCTGGCAACCTGTACGGTCTCACATATATGGGAGGCCTATTTGCCTCAGTTATAATGGAGTGCTCAATAGCATCCGTACTTGTCAAGTAGTCTCCTTCCAAGTAGAACAAGTTATTATAATCTCTACATATCTTGATGATAGTTTCTCTTTCCTCTTTGTTACAATGCTCTAATCTTAGGAGCTTTTCCAAGTTCTTCAATCTATTTTCTATCGGATCTTTGTCCGTATCCCAATCTATAACATTAAAGTTATCCAGGTCATCCCACTCCAAATCTAGAGTTTCGGGTTCTATAAATACACCTGTTTCGTTAGAGTTTAAGAACATTAAATTAATACTTTTCTGATTGTCTGACCCAACTATGGTTTCGGCCATATATACTCCTGGCGAGATTTCTTTCTTTCGTATGACCGCTTGTTTGGTAAAGTTAAATGGTATGGTAACGATTTTTCTGCTGCGCGGAGGCAAAAATGTAGGATTTGATTTCACATCTTCAGGATGTTTGTCAACTTTATCCGTAAGCAGTTCAATGCTTTCGACCTTAAGCTTTTCCACTAGCTCGTTTAAATTATCCGAAGTCTTCAAGTCGTCTGGCTCTTTGCAAACTTTTTTGTTATTATGGGCATTGATTACAAGAAGACCCTTACTTTAATCTATAATGGCTTTATACTTCCTCAAGAAGTCATTCCCGATAATACCATCGTATTAAAGGTTTATTTTTGGACCTAGAAGTTGAAAAGTATGTTTCAATTCAAGTGATATTTCGTCACTAGACAGATCAAGGGTTCCGACCGTAGCTCCTAACGTTTTTATGGGTTCTCCAGAAATAGTAGAGACAAAGTTTATGTCTGAAAGTCATACACTTTTGTGAAAACTGTCGGATGTTAAAAGACTGGTGTCTGCTCCTGTATCCACAAGAAATGTGGAATACTATTTTAGAGCAGGTTTAAATGTGATACAAATACAAGCATTGTTGTCGGTTTTGGTGAGCGATATCATGGTCTGACCCGAATTTTATTCTTTAATTCTTTAGAGGAGTGTGGACTTCGGCTGTATGTAGAATTTGGGACGGGGCGCCGATTTCCTCTTCCCAAAGTTTCTCGTTTCCCGAATATGCATCTTCATTTCTGAAATTCTGATTAATTTTAGTGGTTCGCTTTGTATGCAAATTTTTTGTGGGTACGTAGTGTAGATTGTGAGGAGTACCTCTACCAGTATTCGGTCTGGGTACGTAGGCGCGTTCTTCTCGATGCGAGCCTCCACCTGTATTGGCTTGGTAAGATCTCTCATTGTTGTACTGTCTCAACCTACAATCATTTATATGGTGGTTCGGTTTCTTACCGTATGCACATTGTAAATGATTTACCTCTCGTTTAATCGGTCGAGGCGGAAAATTTGGGACATTCGAGTTATTAAAATGATTGTCGCGTGTGCGCACATTCGAGTTCCTAAAACAATTGTCGCGCGTGTGTCCTTCTCGGTTGCAATTGCTGCAGAATATGTTCCTCTTTTGGGGAGGTTTGGGTGATAAGTGGGCGCAAGAAGATTTCGTTCTAGACTATTTGAATGGTCTAACGCGTAGTTTATTGCCTTCCGCAAATTATTTTCTCCGTGTGCTTTAGCCAATATCTTCAAACTATGATTTCTCAGTCCGTCTTCAAATGTCTCTACAGCTAGCTTTGAGTTTTCCTGTATGAGGAATTCTCGTACACTGCTATAGGTAGCGGAGTTTAGTAGAGATAGGACCTGCGTTACCCTGTCTCCATATTCTTTAACACTTTCTCTTGAGTTTTGCCTGATCAAGACCAATTGATTTTGTGCATTGGCACGGGATGTTTCTTCTTTGAAATTTGATTTTAGTTCCTGCGCCAAACTATTCCAAGTAGTGAGGCTCCTGTATTGTATAACGTCAAATGCAGGCCCCCGAAGTTTTGTTTTGATGATGTCTAGAAAAATACTTTGCTGCGGCGCAGATTCCGTGGAGGAGAATAAGAGGTTACCGCAGGCTAGGAACTTGTCTAATTCGTGAGGAGTTCCATCGAATTCTGGCACCAAATTGTACACATCAGCGATGCTGATTTCTGCTCGTTGAGGTACAGGAACATTTGCGTTCTGTTGGATACCTGCGTTACCTGGCATTTCGTTTGAATTGTTAAATGGTAACTCTTGAAAAAGCACAAGGATCCCCCTTTGTCCTCGCGTGACAATTTGGGGAGGTGTGTCGGACTCTATGTTCTCAATAAAGTTTGAAGACTTTTAAGAAGAACTTGTTCGTTGTGACACGTAATCCGTTTAGGATACTATTTCCGAGAATATGTATATATATATATCATACGCGTACATGTACGTACTTGAGTGTTTTTTTTTATAACAAATTATTGAAGAGCAACTTTGCGACAAAGGGAAATGTGTATAATTAATTATTATTTACATATTTTCCTTTACATTCTATATTTTTATACCCGGTTATATCAGTCTGCTCGTATCCACGTTCGTTTACTTTTATAATTCGTGACAGAGAGGAAACAAGATAATGTAAACCACTTGGAGCTACCTTTATTTGCAAGGATACATAAGTAAAAAATGGGAAATCCGCGCTACGGGCATATCAGAATTAGTTTTATGCGTTCGTTAGTTGGTTAATTGTTCACAAAACACTGGAAAATGAATTAAGCTGTATTATGTATACGGCAGATATTTATTTGACTTTTTGCTTTGGTACTGTTACCGAAATTAACTAAATCATTTTAGAATGAAGCGCATGTTTAGAAGTTCAAAAGATATCCTGCACTCGCACGAGAGGTATATGTATATGTTTACACTGGGCGAGGTGGTTGCTCCATGTTCGATAAAATACTAAGTGAAACACATTGTGTGTTTTTTTTTATAATTGATGCGGTATATATGTGAGTAGCCGAAATTATTAAGTGTTTATGATTCGTTATATTGGTTGTGAATCTAGTAAAATAAAGGATAGACTTAACGGGCTATTAAAATTAAATGAGTCGTATGCTCGAAGTATTTGTAAAGAGGTGATGGTTCCTTCAAATGATAGCAAATTAAATTAATCATACGGATAATGCTAGTTATCGATTTTAACCACTTGTTTAAAATTAATTCGACTAAATATAGGGAGATAAAGGAATCCTGTTCATCCGATAGCGCTCTATAGCACACGTTGGAGCTATTTGTAACTCCTTAACCACTGACCTGGGAGTTATGTATTCACCTTTTTGCCTTAAAACACTCTACAGAAAATAGAATATTTGTTTTTGTTTTATATAGAAGTAATCGAAATTGACGTGGTATGATAATTATATAGTCGATCGGTATAATATCATTCAGTGTATAATTAATCAATATAATGTATAATATATATATATATAGTGTTATCAGGATAATTAATTAATTAATTAACTGTATTAAAATCAAATAGGTATATTATTATTTATTCTAGTCAAATGCTCCTAGGATATAATCTCCGATCATATGAAGGAAGAAAATTATACATGCTTACTCACGCTCTATTATCTTTCTCTGGTACCAAATGTTGTGGTTATGCAAAACAAAAAAAACAGGATCCAGGCGTTCTTTTATTCACAAGGGTGTTTTGATTCCAGATGTCTGTTGTTGGTTTCTCCAATTCGCCGATGTATTCAATTCGGAAAGACAAAGTCGATGCTGCGATCAGCAGGAGAATCTTGTAAAAGAAAATTCCGAGGAGTTTGCGTCACAGGTTAAAATTTAAGTACACTTCACCTTATATGATCAGGTTGAGCCCTGATCATTTGATCCCAGCAGTTTGGCTTCTTCTTGTTGTTCTTTCTGGAGCAAAATCTATATCGCTACCACTAATGTTGCGTGTATGTTATTTGGGTATTAAGGGACTGCCCATCCCTCTCAGGATCCCACCAGTGATGGGTCGAGACCGTCCGTCCACCGACCTTTAACTTTTTATCTTTGTTTTGCTTTTGTTTTTGGTAGTATTAATTTCTTTTTACTTTAACTTGATGTTTATTTATTTAAAACTTTTTTTAAAACTTTTAGGAATAATTTATTAAATGGAGTTTAGTTATTTAAAGCTTTTAGAAGAATTATATAAAACAAAAAAAAAATTATTTATTTAAAATATTTAGCAAAGATTAGTTGTTTAAACTTCTGGAAAATTCATCCACTCGAGACTTTTAGAAAAACTTTTATTATTAAAAATTTTTACAGAAATTTATTTATTTGAACTTTTTCAAACAATTTTATTTATTTAAAACTTTTAGAAAAAATTTAGTTATTAAAAAATTTTTTTTTAGCGAAATTGATTTATTTCAAACGTTTACAAAAATTTATTTATTTGAAAACTTTTTATTTATTATTTTATTATTTCTTTAGAAAAATTTACTTGTTAGAGTATTTCACTTTATTTTAGTAGAACTTATTTATTTAGAACTTTTTTATTTTTATTGTAACTTTTCACAATAACTTGCGTTGCGCGCGGTTTATACTTGATATTCGTGATCGGCACCGCTGCCACCAAATGTTATACCTTGCTGACCGTGCTTTCCTGCTGTGAAGAGCCAGTCAGGGGGAGTTGGGGTTATTCACTCAAAAAACTTCCAATATTTTGATTTCTTTTTCTGTTATTTTGCTTTTTTTTCGAATAAATCGTAACACTTATTTATTTTATACTATACTTTCGAAGAAATTTTGACAAAACGAAAGTAACTTAATTTGAAAGGTTAATATGAAAAATCAAGACTTCTAAGTACAACTTCTTTACAATTTTAGGTCGCCGTCCGAACCCATTGATAACCAAAATCCAACTCGACTTTTCAAATCGCACTCATTACCGGGCTCTACTGCTCGTCTTGAGACTCAGAATAATTTCGTGTCGTTAGCACGATGCAACGGATGTAACTTGACACGTTGATAAGAACACACGAGTAAAATTGTTTGATCTTAAACGAATTTTTGTTTACGTCGATGAAAGAAATATGAATTTCAAGTGTTCTAGAAAATTGCCCGTTCTTAAGAGATTTTATGATTTTTGTTTATGTAATTCGAAGGTTTGAGAAATAATTACGAAGGCACTTGAAATTGAAAATTGAATATCTGAAATTGGATATAGAACGGTCATCACAATTAGGTGTGACTTGAAATGGGTGAAATGGTCATCACAATTAGGTGTGACTTGAAATGGGTGATCATTGTGATCATGATGTACAATCATATCATGCATGGTCATATTATGTACGATCATTACATTGTACAGTCATATCGTATGACTTTATTATGCAATGACCACACCATGTACGACCATTCCATTATGATTGTATTGTGTATGATAATATTATGTATGATCATTACTTATGATCATTACAATTTTATTGGCGACAAATTATTAGAATACATAAAATCTATAGTAAACATTACACTCTTCTTGAGGAAATAAAGGAAGTATATCCGGTCGCAAAGTAGAACATAATATTGTTTATATTTTCCTTTAAGGACTATCAAGTTTTCCACAATTTTGTCTTTATTCTATTCGTAATAAATATGTTCAAGCTCAAATATGATTTTGACGTACATACATTTCCTTGTGCAAAAATTTTAAAATAGCGCTAATACTTCATAAAAATATTTTATAAAAGGCAAATCTTTTCTTTATTTACAATTAATTTTAAACATCAAAATTGTTTAACCGTTATTTGCAGTGAGCAGTTCGGAATTTTTAAGCTGTAAACAAAATAATGACTCCAAAGATACGCACCTTAAGAAGAAATATTGTGTATAGCTAATTGTAAAGATAACAGAGGTGTATACGTTATACATCAAATTGAAGGTTAGGAATTAGGCTTTCTCATATCAGAAAAAATGTATACCTTAATAACGGGTTTTTCGAAAGAAATGATCGTTTTTCCCAAAAAAATAGGAAAGTTTTCAAAAAACCGTTATATCTCGAAAAGTACCACTTAAATTGGAATGTATTATAGCGCTTTTAAAAGGCAATAACATTACCTTTAAAATGATACCCATCTTTTTGGGATATGTCCTGTAAATTTTGAGATATTGTAAAGGGATTTTCAAACTTTGGAGGTCGTTTTCGTCCTTAAATAGCATTTCCGCATATAATGACCTATATAGTATGTTATGGAATTACTTAGGGTATCATCCTATAATAGTGGTTATTTAATTGGGCGAGACGGCGTTTCGGAAGTTTAGCAGGGACATATACCCTTAGCATATACTTTTTGAATATTGATAAGGTAAACGGGACAAGAGGGGTGGGTGTATGCTATGCTGTTATCGTAAGAGAAAAAAACTTTGTAAAGAAATCTGGTTCACCAATATAAAATAAGTAATGTCTTGTTTATATGAATATCGTTTGCCCCAAATATTTCTGGCTAAGGTCCACGATCCGAGGATTGTGTCAGCCGTTGGCCTCCTTCTCAGAAGGTGTATTAAAAAGGTTGTAAAGAATAAGCAAAGACCACATAGAAGGCAGACAACATACATACAACATATAATTTATGAGAAACAAATTTCTACTTCTTCAAGTTAATTTTTGCGTTTCCGATTGTACACAAATTTATATACTGTTACTAGTTGGGTGGCTGGTTTATTTTAATTATCCGCGAGGGAGGTATATTTTCTTTTTGTCAGAACTTGTTTCCGCAACAGCCCAATGTGAACAAGATGCGAAGATGACGCTGCCAACCAGATATAAAAGTTTGGCAACATAGCTTGTTGCACGCGAGGTCTCCACAAATCCCCTTCTATTGTGAGAGGTAGCGCCCTTATTAATAGTGCAGTTTGCAGACCAGACCGGGCTTTCACAATTTACGTAGCTTCAATGCAGATAGTCGGGTTAGTGAATGGGCAACATAAACAGTCCATTTTTTACGCGCGAATGTCGGTAATAGTGTTTTGTGAAGTGCCTGTAACCCAAATGGCAAATATTTTTGTCTCATTGGGTACTGGGGGTCAAAGTGAAAACTGTGCTGTACAAGTGACTTATTTATCAGCAGCGCAAGTGTTTCTTTGTGAAAATTGTGTAGTGATAGTAGTAACCAGAAGTGTTGTAGCTTGGCCGCTCGTGCTTCCCTGGTAAGGGGGGAGAAGCGGTCAAGCGAAGGATTTTAAATGGAATTTCCACAACTCTCACAGATTTTTTTTAGTTATAACTTCTAGATGTTTCACAAGTATTTTTATTAAATTTCAATTCCTAGGTTATCACAATTCTCACAGATTTTTTTTATTATACTTTTGGATTTTTTCACACATTTTATTCGGCACTTGACTTTCTTCGATCGATGTTTAAAAAAGACTCCGCGAGGTTTGGGCTTGCCGGCCCCAGGTACCCATGATCACTTTTATAAAAGCTTTTTTCTTTTTGCTTTCTCACGACGATGAAAAGATCGTACGTGAGAATATGCGAATTATTTTATGTGCATTCAATTTGCACATCGAAAAATGCTATCCGATTACATGGCATGTAGGTAGGTATACCATGTGAGTGGAGTGCATTACTGATAACGAAATGCAATTTATGCTAAATTGCATTTTGTTGCAGTATGGAAATGCAACTCTAAATGCATTTGAAATTTTTGAAGGCAAATGAGAAATTTAAATGATTTAAATGAAAATTTAAATTGAATTGGTTTTTCGTTTTCAGGGTCATTTCTGCGATACATCAATATATTGCATAGGGCAATATATTAATGTATTCACCTTATGGTTGTGATTTAGGGCATTGGTACCTGAGTCACAACATCCCTCCCCCTGGGGAAAAGAAAGTTTTATTCATCCTGAGAAGAAAACTTTCTTTCCTAGTAAGTGAAGTAGAATTTGTACATATATTTGTATATATAAAGGAAATGGTATAACTAGTTAACTGTAAATAACATTTTTTTTGTTTTTTTTTGCCATAAATGCTAATACATGCATATATGTATGTTTTTTTTGTTTTTATATATACTCATTTTTAAAAGTAATTTATTCTCTGGCATTATTTGTTTTACTTTAATTGTTACAGTTTTTCATTGTCTCTTTATAATACCGTTTTATTTGATAATTTAAAGCTTCTAAGATAATATAAAAGAAAGCGAATAATATTTATATCTAAATGTTTACAGCTACTATTATTTATCCTATTTAATTATTTATTTTATTTACACTTAGAGATCTTTTTATTTTTTTTTTCATTAAGAGTTATTTATTTTTCTTTATATAAAAAAAACTACTACATATGTATACATTTATCAAAAAAAACACGTGAGATATTATTTTCCTACTTAATTCTTTAGTAGCGTTTTGTTTGGATGGGGATAGATATAGGAGGATAAGAATTGGGAAGCGAGAGGTTATCGTTTCCTTTTGTCATTGTCTGTAAGTTAAACGTTTTCTGTAGTTTTTCTTTGTGGTGCAGGAGTTAATTTGAATTTTGATTTTCTCGGTGCCGGAGTAGGCACATTTTCCTGTTTATGTTCAGGAAGTATTATTTTTTTTTTTGAATTACGGGTTTTTGTGTTGTATTTAATATACAGATAAACACATAGAAGAAAGATAATTGAGGCAATTGTCAGGTACGACACTGTATAGTGGTGAATATGGTGATTGTTTATAGGATTTAAAGGAACTAATTCTTGGTTTTGTTGGAAACGATTGGATTCTAGAAGTTTATCTAGATCCGTGTTATGCGAAAAATTTAACGTATGTATTTTTATATGCGATCCTATTGAGCAGGACGTCATATTTGATATTATACTGGAAATGTTTACTGTTGGGATAAAATGGGAATTGAATTTGGACATTTTTAGGTTATGTCCGTGCAGGATGAATTCCTTGCTGCGAACATAACAACCAGGATTGATGTGCATTGTTCCTGTTCCTTGCAGAACTTGTGAACTAATGGAATATTCGCAAATAATATCTATGTGGATGGAATATTTTAGGGAGAAAAGCCAAGTGTTCTGCTGCGATAATTGCGTCCAAAAACAATCTTGTTCTAATGTTAAAATTTTACAATCGGATGTAATCGCCTCCTTTTTTATTAAATTTATCTCGCAGTGATTTACCTGAGTATTTGCATTTAAGATTGGGGATGTGATCTGGTAGTAAAAGTGCGTATGATCCAACGTTGCGCAATTGTGGTTATCATGTAATGCTAGTTCAATATAGTGCTCACGATAGTAGTCTATTAGTATATTTTCATTTGCTGGTTCAATATATATGAACGATCTGTTAAGGAGTGTAGGTAATGGCATTACTCTGAATAATTGGTATGGTTCCTTGAATGGAAGTGGAATTCGGAGCTGGATAATTATTTTATTATTGAAAATATTCTCTGCTATTGTACTCAATTTGTAAATTTGTGATAAAATACTGTCTCTAGAATTTATGGGAAGCATCATGGAATTTGGCAATTCCTGTCTGATGTTTAATAAGAGTTCTTCAATTTGTCCGGGGGAAATGAGTGTAGGATGAAATTTTCCATGCCTTGAATCTGTTAAGAGATCTATTCATTCCGACTGGGTATTTTGGTATCTGAATGCCATTACCGAAATCAGTGAAATGAGTGATTCAAGTTCTCTGGATATTTTGTTATCCAATGTTCTGTTTTCCATTAATGATGTAGCTATCTGTATTGAAATTAACTTTTTATGCATAACCAAGAAATCCTTTTCAATTGCGGCTTTAGTTTTGTTGAAAACATTTGCGGTTGCTTCGACTATCGCAGTTTGGCTTTTCATAAGTGATAGGAGGGAGTTCTGGTTAATGGTGAGGTTACGGATATGCTCGTCATAAATCTTGGCATCATCTTCGTCCAATGTGCCGAAAAGTGCTTTGGAGATTGAGCCTATTGCATTAAATAGTGCTCTTTGTTTCCTATTTTGAGTCACCAGCAACATATTCCTATACTCTATGTTTGCTATAATAAGATTTATTTGTAACAACGTACCGTTACAAGTGTGGCTCATAGCTGAGTGTTTGTCCAGTTTCCGGCAGGTCGCTGTAATTTGTTGGGCTATGAACAGGATGTTGTTGAATTCTGTTTTAAAATTTTCCAGGTCGTAGAATGTCACTAATTTCCACTCGTTGGTGTAGAAATTGGCTCTGCCAATTTCCACAAAATAAATGCCTGCAGGAGCATTTAGCTGTTATACCTCTACTCCTGAGCCGTAGGTTAAGGGGATGAAAATTAGAATGAATGCTATATGCATCATTTTGGAAACCTGGAAGATGACACTATGTTAATATCTCTGAATGATGATGATGAAGTTTTTACTCTGAGAAAAGTTTTAGGTCATTGTTATGGACTCTTTTGTTTTTATTATTGATTTTAATAGTGGAATTTTCGGGGGAATTAATCTCCATGATCTCATACGGACCTGACCATAGTGGTGAGAACTTGTTATCTCGTACTCTGCTTTTTAGTAAGACTTTGTCACCAGTATGAAATGATTTTTGGACGGAGTTTTTGTCGTATTGAAGTTTGGATTTTTCTTTGTTTACCATGGCTATGTCCTTAGCTATTTTGAAGCTATGCTGTAGACGCGCTTTTAACTCGTTTGCATAATTGTCGTAATTATAGCAAACGGTTGGATATGATTTCAAAGTGTTTGGAATTTCGGCTGGGAATCCGTAAAGGAGTTCGCGAGGAGTATAATTAGTACTCGAATGAGGGGTAGTTTTGTATACGAACATGGCATAAGGAATCCATGTATCCCAGTCTTGTGGATCTTTTGCTACATAAGATCGGAGATATTCTGCTAAGGTTCTGTGGCTTCTCTCCAATGCAACATTCCTTTGAGGGTGATATGGAGTAGTTTTGAGCCTTTTAATTCTCAGCAATTTAGATACCTCGGCGAACATGCCACTTATGAGATTAGAACCTTGATCTGTGAGGATACTTTCTGGAATACCATGTCGACAAACTATTGTTGTCGTGAAGGCTTCCGCTAATGTCTTAGACTCGGTGTCGACTATGGGAATAGCCTCAGAAAATTTTGAGGGGTCGTCTTGGAATGTAAGGAGATATTTGTTTCCAGAATAAGAAATTGGGAGAGGTCCTACAACATCTAGGTACACTCTTTCGAAAGGTTTGGAGCTAATGCTCGAGATTTTCATAGGAATTTTTGGGTTCCAGGATACTGTGTTCACCTGGAAAAGTTTACATTTCCTTACGTATTTGATAATATCGTCTGAGATGCCAGGCCAGTAAAATTGCTTTTTAATTCTTTTAATTGTACGGGAAACGCCTTGATGGCCTCCCGTCGGTAATGAATGAAAATCCTTCAAAACTTGTTCGATGTCCTTAGTGTAAGATAAATATTTAATTGAAAACTGATGGAGTTTAATGTTTAGCGAAGATCTGGATAAAAGCGCTTTTAATAATCATTAGATTCTGTGGAAGGAGATATTTAATTGATTTAACTGATTTGCTTCTGTATATGAGCAGATCTCAGTTAAAATCTTTTCGAGGTCTGATCTATTTCTTTGGGATCGACAAGGTAAATTAGTTTTGGAAATAATTATTATGGAGTCTTTTCTTTTGAAGAAGTTCAGTTCAGTTTTTAAAAGTGGAGATTTATCTGAAAGTTTTAGTTTCGAATCCAACACTCTTTCAAGCTCTGTATCTTGCATTGGCAAGATGAAGAATTTAGGATTCGCATTTTTAGTCAGTAAAAGAGGATAATTAGTCTCAGTTATTATGACTGAGGAATTGTTTGATGACGATGGAGTTTTGTTTGGACTAATGCTTGCACTGGGAGTATCCGAATTGACCTGAGCTCTGGCTTGATTCCTAGTTACAACATTTACGCAGGTTGAAGGTTCTGCAAAATGTTTGGAATATTCTGGGATAGCTCTACTGAGAGCGTCTGCATTTGTGTTGAGCTTGCCTGCTTTATGGACTATTTTGTAGTCATATTCCTCAAGACGTATTCTCCATCTCATCAGTCTTGAGGAGTGATCTTTCAGATTCATGAGCCATACTAGTGGTTTATGGTCAGTTATAACTGTAAACTGTCTGCCATAAACGTATGGTCTGAATTGCTCAACTACGAAAACGATAGCTAAGAGCTCCTTTTCTATTGTAGAGTAACGAGACTCTGCACCATTGAGAACTCGACTCACATACGCGCTTGGGTGATCACCTTGATCATCAACTTGAGAAAGAACTGCTCCGATAGCGTAATCACTGGCATCGGAGGTGACAAACATTTTTTTGTCAAAATCGGTATATGACAGAATTGGTGCTCAAATAAGTTTATTGCGTAATTCGCAAAATGCCTCATCGCAGATTGCGTCGAACTTGAAAGCCGTATCTTTTTTCAAAAGATTTGTGAGTGGTTTGCCTATCTTCGAAAAATTTGGTATAAATCACCGATAGCCGACGAAACCAAGGAAGGCTTCAATGTCTTTCTCCTTCTTGGGTCTGGGATAGGACTGAACTGACTTGATTTTTGCTGGGTCTGGTTTGACTCCATTTTCTGTAATAATGTGCCCTAAATACATAATTTCCTTTCTTAGGAAATGCCACTTGTCGGGTTGAAGTTTGAGGTTGAAATTGCGAAGACGGCTAAATACTGCTGTGAGTCTTGTATTATGGTCTTTGAGATTGCATCAATGGACTACAATATCGTCCATGTATACAAAGCAATAGATGACTTGAAGGCCAGATAAGACATTATTCATGGCTCGTTGAAAAGTAGCAGGGGCTCCTTTTAAACCAAATGGCATACGATTGTATTCGTAGTGGCCATGGGGTGTGCTAAAGGCAGTTTTCTCCCTGGCCTTCGAGTCCATTTTTATCTGGTGGAATCCATTGGCTAAGTCGAGTGTGGTAAATTATTTCGAATTCCCCAACTGGTCTAATATATCTGTGATATTAGGCAGTGGGTACGCATCGCCAATAGTAATGTCGTTAAGACGACGAAAGTCTACCACTACTCGCCACTTTTTGTTTCCATTCTCATCTGGTTTTTTAGGAACCAGGAGAAGTGGAGAATTCCAGGGACTATGTAAAGGTCTGATGATGTCTGACTCAAGCATATCTTGTATTTGCCGGTTTATTTCTGTTCGGCTTGCTTCAGTAAGTCTATAAGGCTTGGTATAAATTGGCGGTTTGTCTTAGAGGGTCTCGATTTTGTGGGTAATCGCATCTGTATAAGATAGGAAATCCCCTTCTATGAAGAAGAGATCGTTGAATTCCCTACAGATATTGCGAATACTCTCAGATTCCTCTGAATTACAGTGATCCAAGGCAGTTTATTTATTCTGCCCTTAGTTGGATCTCTGTCAGAGTCTGTGGAGACGACCACAAAGTCGTCCAAATCTTGGTAAACTGGGTTCACCTCGTAAGGTGCCAGATCGGCGTCCTCCTCATTTGTGTTGAGGATTAGGACTTTTGCCATACCGTTGACTGGTTCGACTATCGAATTTCCAAGAAATAAACCTGGCCTTATTTCCTTCTTGAAACAGACCGATTGATTTTGAATAGAATGAGTTGGAATTTCAATAATATATTCTGATCGAGCCGGAATTTTAACTTTATTTAATTTATCCGATTCTTTCGGATTTTTAATTGGAAGGAGATATGATTCCAGCTTTTGTGGAATTTGGAAGGAGTTATTCGATGATTCCGACTCGATAGTATTGGAAGGAGTTAAAAATTTATTGAAATTCTTTGATATTTTTTTATATTTACTCATAGACCTCACCTTTTGTGAATCTATTGTTCAAAGAGATTGAATTTCATTTAGTTTAGCCTTTCGTGCGGCTATTGATGGAGATATACTTTCATTATTTTTGGCCTTCACTTCTGATGAAGTATTGGATAGAGATCGATTGTTATTGCTTTGCAAAGCAGTTGATGGAGATGGGATTGTATTAATATTTTTATTGGAGAATGTTATCTCCGTATATAATAAACTTTTATTTCGAGACCTCTTTTCTGGGTTTTCGCTTTTCAAATAAACATAAGGGTAATTTGAATAGTATTGTCCATATGGATAAGATGAATCAGATTCATTAACTTCCAGAGAAATGAATTTATTTTTATAGTCGATACTCGCATTGTATCGAGATAAAAAATCATGACCAAGCAGGCCATCGTATGAGAGGATGGAGTTACTTCCCACTATTTGAAATGGGTTGTCTAGGATGGAGTTATTTTGTGCAGATTCCAGAGATAATTTCGCGAAAATGAGTCCTTCTGTAGAAGTTGACTCTGTAAACAAAGTATTTATATTGCAGACAGCACCTCTGTAACAGATACTGTCTGGTTTATGTGGATGGAGTTTTATTAAGCTGATCTCTGCTCCTGTATCAATCAAAAAGGTAAGCTTCGGAGCAGAACAGATGTCGACAGGTAAGGAAAGCGTTAGTGAATTTTTATTTATTTGGACGGGGATACGTATTGATTTATTTTTGTCTAGTTTCCTGTCGATATTTCCTCGCGCTTTCGATGAATCTGTGCCGTTGTTTCTATCTGCGAGGGGTTGCCGAATTTGACCCCCCGCTGCATCCAGTTTCCCTGCCTGGATGCCGATGGACTTTTGCTAATTCTCCTCTTTGGAGATGGCAATCTAGCCGAGATATTGGCATTATTATATCTCGGCGGTGGAGTTCGACTATCTCGGAATACTGGCTGCTGCCAGTTCCTATTTTGAGGCTGTCTGTCAGCCGTGTTTGTTGGTAGAGTATTGCTCACCTTCTGGAAATTGTTTTGATTTCCCTGATTGTTGCCAGAACGACTGTTGTTCGCCGCTCTTGTCCGACATTCTTCGATAGAATGTCCCATCCGATGACAATATCGACATGTAAGCGCTTCTGTCGGAGATGTAAATGTAACCCTATTGAAATCTGCAGGGCGTTGTAATTGCGAGTTTGTTTTTGGAATTGTGTTTAAATCTTGCGTTGAGCGTTGTATGACTGGGCATCTTGACGCAGCATGCCCCAGTCCATTACATTTGAAACAATGCAGATTGAGATTCGTATTCTTTTGAAAGGGTGGGTTTACTTTGTAGTTCGTTTGAAAATTGGATTGTCTCCGTTCCAAACGTGATGCGTGCTCTAGGATATGTGACTTTAGTGAGTGGATAATCCGTCCTCTATAGCTCTCACTACTTGACATTCATTATCTTTTAAAAGAGATTTTAAAAGAATTTTATCACTTGTATATGAGTGCGATACCTCATTTAGTTTGGATAGAGTTGTGCTAAGTCTTTGTAGAAAATCTTTTACATCTTCTCCTATTCTTTGCTTGCAATTATTTAATTGAGATTGCAGAGTAGATTTAGGAATTTTTATTTCAAAAGTTTGTTGCAGAATTGATTTCAATTCAGGCCAATCTGAAATTTGATTGTACCTATATACATCATATGCCTCTGCAGATAATTTACTCCTTATTAAGCTAAGGAGGGAGTGCCTTTCATTTTCCGTTGATGTTGTTGTGTAAATATCATCGCAACTTGAAAGAAATTTGTGGAGATCTTTTGGATTTCCACTAAAATGGGGAATAAGTGACCTAGGTTCTGATAGGAAGGAGGTAGATTGGTCTCTAAAGGAGACATTAGTATGATTTTCCCTGGAATTAGTTGTATTATTTGTTACATTTTGGATTCGAGAGTCCAATTGTTCTTGCAACGCATCATTTTTGAAATAGTCATGCTCCAAATCATTAGTACCGGTATATAAAATTAGTTCACTATACGTTGCCTCAAAATCATCCCAGTATTTGTGTAATGATTTAATTTTTTGTGTCAGATATGTCTGGGTTGTAGACGATAATGAATTAGAATTGATCGATTGTATAATTCGTGATATAGACTTTTGCCTGTGATCCTGCAGCCTGAACCGTATTGTATTTGACTGATCTTTGTCTGTATTATCTTGGGTATCAGCTGCAGTTATTTTCTGCGAAGTCTTGGGGGTGAAATGTAAAAGGGGTTATTTGTGCGCTCTGTGTGGATTGATATGGACTTCAGCCTGTCAGATAGAGTTGCCTTTATAAGATTGTACCAGTCCTCTGTTTTGTCATAGCATGATTGCTTAAAATAATCATGAGTTTCATCAAAATCTTCATGATCTTGAATCAGTGTTTCCGTTTTTTCAAATGAAGCCCACAGTTCTTCCAAATTTTGGAGTTTTTCAGAAGTAAAATCTGAAGTCCTTTTGCTTTTATTTGCTCTGTGATAATCGCCCAGAATTTGTCTAATTTCTGTAATTTTTGGGATTTGTGACAAGCAGAGCTCATCGAAAGATTTGTTTTCGTCGGTCATGTTTGTGTTTTTGTTTGTAGGGGGGCGTAAAAATTAGGTAGAAGGGGAAAGAACAAAAAAATAAAATTTTGACACACAACACCACAAAAAAAAAGGTTTGAACAAAGCTAAGAACACTTGATTTCAATTTTGTGAGATTTACTTTTGGAATGTGTACAAATATGTATGAAAAATGGTAATAGTACTTGATATCAATTTCTGTAATAATTCGTTTTGTGTAGGAATTTTTTGTGTAAAAATTTTGCGTGAAAAATGGCAACAATTTATTTTCTATTTTTTTCTATAATAAGGAACGAATTAATTAGGGAAATGCAAATTAAAAAGGAATTCTTGTGTAGATAAAGAGAAAAATAATTGAAATTGAATAGCTCTCCAACAATAAATATAAAATACGAAGAGAAAAGGAAAAATTACAATATAATTTTATTACATAAGTAAGGAATTTTTCTACCTTATTTTTATTCCGCATAAGAAGAGTTTAAGTCTTGTGGTGTAAATTTCTGTTGGGGATAATGCTGTTTTTGTAGATGACTGAGGTTGTTGATGTTGGTTAATGGGATGCAGATTACGATGATACGTCACGCGTCCTGGGTGACGATTTCTGGATATCTTCCTTCTAAGAATCGTCTCGTTGAGGCAGGGATGAAGCCTCCTTGAGTCCCACGGTGAGCACTCTGGCGCTTAAACTTTTATCTTTCCTCTAAGTACTCTTTCTTTTTTTCCTTTTTTTGAGTACCCGGGCTTATTTTATTTTTATTTTTATTATATATTTTTTGCTATTATTATTTGTTGTTTTGTTTATTTTGTTTTTATTTTATTTTTTCACTGTTTATTTATTTTTATTTTATTTTTTCAGAAAAATTGTATTATTATTTCCTCTTTATTTTTGTGTCGGCATTATTATTATTTTATTTTTATTTTATTTTATAGGCACTGATTTCGGGGTACCGCTGCCACCAATTGTTGTAGCCTGGCCGCTCGTGCTTCCCTGGTAAGGGGGGAGAAGCGCTCAATCGAAGGATTTTAAATGGAATTTCCACAACTCTCACAGATTTTTTTTTAGTTATAACTTCTAGATTTTTCACAAGTATTTTTATTAAATTTCAATTCCTTGGCTTTCACAATTCTCACAGATTTTTTTTATTATACTTTTGGATTTGTTCACAAGTATTTTTTATTAAAATTCAATTCCTAGGTTATCACAATTCTCACAGATTTTTTTTATTATACTTTTGGATTTTTTCACAAGTATTTTTATTAACAGCACTTGACTTTCTTCGATCGATGTTTAAAAAAGACTCCGCGAGGTTTGGGCTTGCCGGCCCCAGGTACCCATGATCACTTTTTTAAAAGCTTTTTTCTTTTTGCTTTCTCACGACGATGAAAAGATCGTACGTGAGAATATGCGAATTATTTTATGTGAATTCAATTTGCACATCGAAAAATGATATCCGATTACATGGCATGTAGGTAGGTATACCGTGTGAGTAGAGTGCATTACTGATAACGAAATGCAATTTATGCTAAATTGCATTTTGTTGCAGTATGGAAATGCAACTTTAAATGCATTTGAAATTTTTGAAGGCAAATGAGAAATTTAAATGATTTAAATGAAAATTTAAATTAAATTGGTTTTTCGTTTTCAGGGTCATTTCTGCGATACATCAATATATTGCATAGGGCAATATATTGATGTATTCACCTGATGGTTGTGATTTAGGGCATTGGTACCTGAGTCACAACAGAAGTGAAAGACGAGCTTTGCTGCGACTCGATTGCCTGCCTACCGATGTTTTTTGCAATGCTGGAACTGAGTTGGGAAGATGTTTATTTGCTATCTTCTCGCCTGGTTCTTTATGGCAAGCCAGCTAAACCAACCAGGGATTTAGATGACAACAATAACGAGCGTCGCAAAATGGCAGAGCAGATCTCCTACAGATAAGCATTCGTGTATGTAAGTGTGTGTTGTGGTAGCTGGTGAATTCGCTTCGTATCCAAAAGAGGGGTTGTCTGTTCGAAAGAACTTTTAGATCTTAATCTTTATGATGGAGCTTTTGACCTTGGCCCTGTGGGCTAAATCAAAGTTGGTGGAAGGTAAACAACTTGGTTTAATTCACAGCCTTTATGTGATATTGTGTTTATTTTGGTGCAAGTTCCTCTTTGGTGCCCTGCAATTCCTTTCTTAAGGAAAATTGTGACAGTTGCGACAGCAAACCTACCGCACTTCTTGTCCCTATTTAAATCTTTGTTTGTTACCCACTTTGCAAATAAAAGACCGAATAACTTTTCTCGAATAGAAAAACAATAACTTTCCCTTGGCTTAGACGTATTTGACTTTTCTAATGCAAGTTTCTATTTCAGGTAGTACGTCAGGAAAACCCCAGGCCACAATTTCGACAAGACAAGAAGAATAGATGTTTCACAGCTTAGGAAAATTTTCAGGTACATCGAAATTTGGTGCTGGTTAATCGTTTATTTCTGCTAATTAATTTAATTAAACGTTTTAGGTAAAGATATAACAATACTGCAGATAATAGAAGCATATACAAATTTTGCAAAAGTCCTCTCTGGTTTTTATATGAGTAAACGAGATAAACATTTGCAAAAAATGTAAAGATTTTTTAATACTTAGACTTTATTATGATTTTGTCAAAATAACTGACCGTATGAAAAACTAGTAATCTGTACAAATGCACCCGTATTTATTGTGTCTAGTGCGTTTAAGTGTTGCCGGGAAATGTTTTGTTGTAAGGTTACTTACTAACTCCAGGTGTATTGTTTTTGTTGGCAAGACATACGAAGACCTTTGTGGATTATATTCACTTATGTTCTAGACAGTTTATTCTTTAACGTCGCGCCCGGTATCTTCTCTAGTATGAGTACATAAATGGTTTTGAACGGCGAGGCGTTACTCTTGGCGAAGGAAGGTTTCCCATATGCTGCGTTGGAATTTCTGCTTTATAACGAGTATATCGTATTTATTACGCTCTTAACAACACTTCTCAATTTAATGAATTTCGTTGCATAAATGCCAATGTTACTAAATAATGTTACTTAAGTGGATTCATGGAGGGCATTGAAACTTCCCGTATTAAGTTATATGACAATTCTATGAGAATGTGATTGGATTTTATCATCGTACGATTAATCTACGTTATAAATGGAAGTCCTTCGGGACCTATAAATAGGTTGAGCGCTACGATGCTATTTTGGTTATCTACTGTTCAACTCTTCTGTAATCCCTTAATTTCGAATCAAAATTCTTTTCTTTGAATTATACTGTTACGCGCCACAAAGTGATACAAGCGACATCTATTGGAAATGGAAACAACTTTAGGTTAGTGACATCCTAGTAAACTGGGTTTGGAGAATGGAATATTCAGGAAGGTTCTAGGATAATTCGTAGAATATAAATACGGCGCTGCTCACATCCAGGAGGCGAGTATTATTTCAGACAGCGAAGTGAACGAAGTAAACTCTTTGGATTGCGATAATTAAAAGTACAGTACTAGCGATAAATAAAGAGTTGATTTGATAATTATTTGTGAATTTGTGAGAGTAAACAGTAAAGTTAAATAAAAAAAGAACTTTTGAATTATATCTGAAATATTGTGTTTTAAATAACGAACTAAGGCCACGCACGTAACAACTGGTGTCAGAAGTAAAATAAAATCGCGAAATAAAGTGGTGGCATTTGACTTTGAAATTCAAAGAGTGATTAATTTTGTGAAATCGCGCAAGAATGGGACGCAAACTAGAGGAGCTTCGCATACAGGAATTGAAAGTGGAGTTGGGGAAGCGGTCATTACAAACGACTGGCCTAAAGAATGTTCTAGTCGAGCGACTTAGACAAGCTTTGATAGAGGAAGAAAAGAATCCTGAGACATTCGTTTTCGAAGAAGAACCAGAAATTGAGGAAGAGCCTGCAATGAACATAGAACAGCTTTTAAGTACTTTAATGAGCAAAATGGAAGCCCGTTTTGATGAACAAAAGAATTCTCTCCAGGAACAAAAGAACTCTCTCCAGGAACAAAAGAATTCTCTCCAGGAACAAAAGAATTCTCTCGAGGACCACAAGAAATCTATGGAAACCCGTTTGGACGAACAAAAGCATTCTCTCCAGGAACACAAGAAATCTATAGAAACCCGTTTGGAGGAACAAAAGAATTCTATGGAATCCCGTTTAGATGAGCAGAAGAATGCCCTTGAGGAAAAAAGGAATTCTCTAGAAGCGCGTTTGGATGAGCAAAAGAATTCTCTGGAAGCCCGTTGGGATGAACAAAAGTGTTCTTTGCAGAATTGTCTAGAAACCTGTTTGGAGGAACAGAAGACTTTTCTTAAAAATTCATTAGACGAGCAAAATGTAAAAATTGAAGGAATCCAGCAGGAAGTGCTGGAAGTTCAACAGCAAGTGTCGGAAGTGCAACAAAATGTTACGGAGAAGCTTGACAACTTTAAAGCAGATTTGGACAGAATGAAGTATCGACAATCTCGGCACGAAGGAACTGAAATATCCGGTGGAGGCAGAATGAAACCTCCAATATTTGATGGACAAAAATCTTGGCATCTTTTCAAGAGACAGTTTGAGGCAGCTTCCGAAGTAAATGGATGGAATGACGCAGACAAAGCTACAGCTCTGGTATTAGCCCTTCGAGGTCCTGCGTCAGAGTTATTACAAACTGTTCAGATTGAAAAGCAACGTGATTACATTTCACTAGTACAGGCGATAGAATTACGTTATGGAGATGAACACATGCAGCAAGTATATCGCCTGCAGTTACGCAACAGGACTCAAAAGCATGGCGAGTCACTACAACAACTGCAGGCTGATGTGGAAAGATTAGCTTATCTTTCGTACTCTAGCGTAAATGCGGATTTCCTTAATGAAGTGGCAACAGAAGCATTTGTGAACGCCATTGCAGATCAAAATTTACAACAAGCGTTAAGGCTAGCAGGAAAGAAATCAACAGCAGAAGCACTAGCGTATGCATTAGCGTATGAATCTGCCAGGCAAGCTTCTCCAAGTGCAGTACGAGTGAGAGAAATTTCGGTGGAGGAATGTACTTGTAATAGAATGCAGCCATCACAGAGCAATTCTTCACGCGGTATTCTGCGATGCTGGAATTGTAATAGACCAGGACACCTCCAAAGGGACTGCAGAAAACGCCGTCGAACAGAATCACCAGAAGAGGAGGACAGAACAGAATGCCAAAGATGTCGAGCCAGGGAGCAAGCTATTCGGGGAGAGCCTAGAAATCAAACAGCGAGTAGTCGCATCAGCTCCCCTGTTCAGCAGTCGGAAAACATGTAAAAACCAACTTCGGGGGGCAGAAGTTGGTTGGTAGAGTCGACAGCCCCGAAGTCATCATTCAGATAGCCCAGTTGCAGAGTAATAATAGCAGTCTTGTTAAATATGGAAGTGAAGGAAAAAATGACTGCGTTGTCACTATCGACACTGGAGCTTCGAGATCAATTATTAGAGCGGATCTTGTCAAGAACAAATGGCTTCACAATACCACCAAATATTTACTAAGAACAGCAACTGGAGCCGCAGCACAAGTTTTTGGAGAAATATCTTTGGATATTCAACTAGGTTAACTACTATTTCCTCACAATTTCCTAGTTTCAGACATAATGGATGAATGCATCCTTGGACTAGACTTTATGACCACATATAAAATAAATTTAGATGTCGGAGAACGAATACTCAAATATGGCAACATAGAAATTCCTATGAGACTAGGAGGAGGAAGAGAGTATCCTGCAAAAATAAGGACGATGGTCTGTGAGAATATGACCCTCTCCGCATTCTCGGAGACGCTAGTATGGACAAAGCTTACTGATGACATCGGCTCCTGCCGATTCTATCTGGTGGAGCCTAACCCTACAAAAGTAACATCGAACATCATCGTTGGTAAGACTTTAGTGAAGGCAGAAGGTGCAACATTAATTCCAGTCAGGGTGCTCAACACATCCGAAAATGAGGTACAACTAAAAGAAGGTGCTATAATTGGAAATTGTGAGCCTGTTTATCAGATTGTTAATTTGGAAAATGGTAGTAATATTAAGGAGGCGATACGTATACCAGCTACTACTCAACAGGTTCAGAAACTTCTTTCATCTAGTGCCTTAAGTGAACAGCAATACAACGATGCCAAAGAGATGATCGATGAATTTTCGGAATTATTTGCAATGAATGATGATGATTTCGGCAAAACAAATCTTGTCCAGCATCGGATCAATACAGGAGATTCTAGGCCCATTCGGCAACCACCACGAAGACTACCATTAGCCAAACAACCAGAAGTTACAGATATGATAAATTCCATGAAAGTACAAGGCATAATTGAGGAATCTAACAGCCCTTGGACATCGCCAGTTGTTTTGGTCAGGAAAAAGGATGGCAACACACGATTATGTGTGGACTACCGCCAACTAAATAATGTAACAAGAAAGGATAGCTATCCGTTACCAAAGATTGATGACACATTGGACACCCTTTCCGGAGCGCAATGGTTTTCCACATTGGATTTGAAGAGCGGTTACTGGCAAGTAGAAATACATCCCGAGGACCGAGACAAAACCGCCTTCTCAGTTGGAAGTGGCTTATGGCAATTCAAAGTTATACCATTTGGATTATGTAATGCTCCAGCCACATTCGAACGACTCATGGAATGTGTTTTACGAGGATTAACCTGGAAAAAATGTCTTGTCTACTTAGATGACATAATTGTGATCGGAAGGACATTCGAGGAACACAAAAACAACTTACGGGACGTACTTCAAAGACTGAGAGATGCGAAACTGGAGTTCAGCACGAATAAATGTGCTCTATTCAAGAATGAAGTAAAATATTTGGGGCATATAGTTTCATCACAAGGAGTAAGAACTGATCCAGAGAAGATAAGAGCTGTGAAAAATTGGCCTGTTCCAAAGGACAAACATCAATTAAGGAGTTTTCTTGGATTGGCTACCTACTACAGGCGATTCGTAAAAGGTTTTGCAGATATAGCAAGGAGCCTACATCAACTTACAGAAAAAGGAAAGCCGTTCATATGGTCAGATAAATGTAACGAGAGTTTTGCAAATTTGAAGCAACAGCTCTGTGGAACTCCAGTGCTTCACTATGCAAAGCTGGGAAAAACTTTTATATTGGACACGGATGCCAGCAATATAGGTATTGGTGCAGTGCTTTCACAGGAGGAGGATAGTAAAGAGGTGCCAGTAGCTTATTTTAGCAAAGCACTCTCAAAATCAGAGAGAAATTATTGTGCTACAAGGAAAGAGCTACTTGCCATTGTAAACTCAACCAAGCATTTCCATAAATATCTCTACGGGCAGAAATTTATCCTCCGCACTGACCATGCAGCGCTTAAATGGCTTTTGCAGTTTAAGAACCCTGAGGGGCAAGTGGCGAGATGGATAGAGCGACTCCAAGCTTATGACTTTGAAATACAACACCACAATGGCAAGATATCTCGGAGAGGAGTGAGAAACTGAAGAGCTACTGGGCTCAATGGAACTCTCTTCACGTTGAATGTGGTATATTAAAGCGCAAGTGGGAATCAACTAACGGCGAGTCATTCCGAATTCAAATAGTCGTGCCAGCATCCCAGGTCAAAGATGTTCTAGAAGAAATACACAGTGGATCATCTGGAGGACATTTGGGGGTGAATAAAACAATTTCCAAAATACGTGAAAGGTTTTATTGGTTACATATGCGAGAGGATGTTGAGGAATGGTGCCGCAGATGCACTATCTGTGCTTCTTGCAAAGGACCACCACACAGAAGTAGAGGAGAAATGCATAAGTATAATGTAGGAGCCCCATTTGAAAGGATAGCCGTAGACATCGCTGGACCTTTTCCAGAAACAGATAACGGTAACCGTTATATATTAGTTGCTATTGACTATTTCAGTAAATGGCCTGAAGCTTATGTAATTCCTAATCAAGAGTCTACCACAGTAGCGGATCAAGTAGTAACGAATTGGGTCAGTAGATTTGGTGTTCCTCATGAACTTCATTCGGACCAAGGACGGAACTTCGAATCACGGACTTTCCAAGAGATGTGTAAAATTCTTGGAATAAGAAAAACCAGAACAACTCCTCTGCATCCACAATCTGATGGCATGGTAGAACGCTTCAACAGAACATTGGTCGAGCATCTAAAGCAAGTAGTCGACTATCACCAACGCGATTGGGATCGACATATTCCCATGTTCGTAATGGCCTATCGATCAGCTGTACACAACACGACCGGACAAACGCCAGCAAAAGTAATATTCGGAAAGGAGATGCGTTTACCTAGCGATCTCAAGTTTGGTACACCCAGAGGTGAACAAAAGTTACCAGACGATTATGTATCGGAACTTAGACAACGATTGGCTGATGTACACGAAGTCACGAGAGCAAAATTAGCAATAAATACCGATCGGATGAAGACCCGCTATGACTTACGTGCTAACTCAGCAGGATTTAATGAAGGTGACCTTGTTTGGCTGTACAACCCGAAACGACGTAAGGGACGTTCTCCCAAGTTACAACAACACTGGGAAGGACCGTATTCAGTAGTGACTAGAATAAATGACGTAGTATATAGGATTCAGCGGGGTACAAGAGGAAAACGGAAAATCGTTCATCTAGATCGTTTATGTCAATACTGCGAGCATCAAGACCGTGGATCACCTGTTGTTCGGGACGAACAATTTTAAGAAGAGGACAGTGTTACGCGCCACAAAGTGATACAAGCGACATCTATTGAAAATGGAAACAACTTTAGGTTAGTGACATCCTAGTAAACTGGGTTTGGAGAATGGAATATTCAGGAAGGTTCTAGGATAATTCGTAGAATATAAATACGGCGCTGCTCACATCCAGGAGGCGAGTATTATTTCAGACAGCGAAGTGAACGAAGTAAACTATTTGGATTGCGATAATTAAAAGTACAGTACTAGCGATAAATAAAGAGTTGATTTTATAATTATTTGTGAATTTGTGAGAGTAAACAGTAAAGTTAAATAAAGAAAAAACTTTTGAATTATATCTGAAATATTGTGTTTTAAATAACGAATTAAGGCCACGCTTGTAACAATACATTATACGTACAATGCTGTTCACGGCCTTCGTTTTTTCGGTTATTGTTACCTGCATTTTGGATATACTTTCCTTGCAACATGCGTTGATGAACCTCAGGTAATATGGAGTACTGTGTTACTATTTCTTCACAATGACTATTGCTCTGAACGATGACTCCACATATAATTTCATTCATTTTTATTTCTTCTGTCGGGAATATTTCACCTTGTAAAATTGGCCAATTATCCTTCGTCTTTTAAGCCATTGTGGTCATGTCCACCATAATTTTGAGTCGGGTAATTTTGAGAGATTGATACCTCTAGATGCCGGATTAGCGGAATTTTCTTCTGAACTGACATGTTAAGCTTAGTTAGGTCTTATATATCGGCTAATCCGGTTGAAACAAAATTCTTCTATTGTCTGGTCCATCCATCCAAGCTATGGAGTCTATCCATGCGTCTATAGTCATAACGGGGAATTCCACGGGAACTTTTATCTGATGGAGTAGCTTCGTTAATAATGCTGCATAACATAGCTCGAGCCTTGCGAATGTCTTTTTAACTTTGACTGATGTTACCTTTGTTTTTACTGTAAAAAGAGCTGTAAGGGTTTTTCATTTCTTGGTCGTTGTGTTGCAATACGCTGTTGTTGCATTTGCTTTCCCAGAGGTATCACAAAACTCATGTAATTCGATTCTAAGTTTACCTACTTCTTGTTGTGCGATTCATCCATCTTGGTATTCTTATATCTTCAATATGTGGCAGCTCTGTTTTGAAATGATGCCATTCTTGTGTTTGATTGAATAACGAGGTATGGGATCCCGAGGGATGCCTCGAACGTAGGCCAATTTAAAGCCCATAATTCACCCATTCTCGTGTTAGGTCGTCTCGCATTTGTTTATTTCAAGGGCTGCCTTTAATCTATAGTTCTTGTTCCAATCTCTTTGCAGTTATCATTACAGAGGAGAGCCACCCAAGTAAGTTAAACAGCATGGAAATATCAGATAAAGTGTTCCTTTTTGCTGGCAAGAAAACGAATTTCTTGGCAGTACAACAACACCACTGTGCACAACATAAACAATGGAATTTCTTAGCGAAATTTATATGCCCTGCATAATAGACATTTGAAAAATATGCAAATATGTTTAAATATGCAAGTTAAATGAATTCGCAGCATGCACATGTATTATTATTAGTAAAATTCAACAATTTGTTGACATTTAGGAAACACTTCACAACATGTAAAAATAGCATAATTTGCATGGTTCTTGCGAATTATGCATGCTAGAACTAATGTTCACTTACTCACTTACTATTGTTCACTTACCTTGTTGCGAAAAACACATAAGCAAATACGACACTTGAGAGCTTGAAAACCCCGATCGCGACTGTCAAATCGACATGGTAGAAACTAGAAAGTCAATAATGCATAGAAGGTGCGAAATTCACCAGGTAAGCCAATATTTAAGAAAAAAGGTAAAATTAATTCCCACAATGAGTGGGAAAGAGAAAGATGTTGGAACGAGACATAGGAAATTTGAGACAAATTTACGTTCCATATCGGAAAAAGACAAATATGGCAGGACGCCGCCATATTATGAATTTTTAGAAAAATTAAAATATTTAAATAAGTAAATGAAGAGAATGCATGGATAATGTAAAATAAATTAATTGAGATAATTTGGCATATATGGACATAATTTTACAAGTTCGAGTACGAAAAAAAATTGCCGCTCAGAGAGTAAGAAGAGGATGCCAGCCCTAAGGAATCTCTCATTTGTTCGACAGTGATCTGACATGAAACTGGTAATAGAGATTAGTATAAATATAAAGTACCCAGGTGTAATAATTTACATGCTAAGAGGTGGTGTCGGAAAGAAAATTTTTGTGGTCTAAAAACATTGGTTTGGTGAAAAATACAGATTAGTATTTGTGTGTATTTTATTATATTTTTGGTGGCAGAATATTTTAGAATTAAGTTTCTCTGCATAACAGTAAGCATATGCTAGCTTGGAATTTTACTCCTACTTATGAAGAAACAGATTGTTTTGTTATTAACTGTAAAAAAAGTGAATTGTTTAAAACTAAAGAAGTGAATTCTAGAATTAGGTCAGAGGCAAAATGTCAAAATGGCAAATGTCACAATATGACATATTAATAATACATGCTTTCACACAATTTAATTAAGGTTGCTTAAGAACATCGTGAATTAGTTCAAATTAGACAAACGGGACGAGTTAACTAAGAGCATAAGCTCAAATGCATGAAGACATTATAATGGATGCTCACGTTCATGTAATTTAGAAATTTATTCAATTAATAAAGTAACAGTGAACATAAGCACCCATTTTTTATTATTTTAACATACCGCTTCACTAACCCACCTAAAATACCGTAATATAGCTGAAATTCTTCATTGCAGCTACATTACAAAATACTGAGCTTAAATCCACCACTTCGATACTGAATCTATTACGAAGTGGCACCATTTGCGACATTTTGCGTTCTTCCATCAAGTCAGTTCCAGACATTAAATTATCTACATAAAAATCTTCAAGAAGTCTGTGGCTTTAGGAAATGTGTTCTTTTCATCAATACCGAGTTGCTCCAACGTTTTAATGGCCAAGTACGGAGCTGCTACTGTACCAGACGTTACTGCTGTGAAAGCATATTCCTTTATCTCCTCTATATTTGAGAATCTCCACACTACTCTTTCAGGTTGTGGTGTTCATCTGTGATCTTTTCTATGGCAGATTTAAATACATATTTGTGCTTCAACCATATCAACAAAATATCTGACAGATTTTTCTGCAAACGGGATCTTGCGTCCATCATTCAAACTAGCCAGTGCTAGATTTTGCAGACGGATCAAACACCACTCGAAGTTTTGTCGTGTCTATTTTGTCTTTTTAATTGCGCTAGGTAGGGTAGGTTGTTGTTTTGGAACATGGAACTCCATATTCATCTCATATGTCCCTGTTGCAGATATTCCTTCATAAATTTGCAGAACTCTGGTCTTAGTTTGGGATTTACAAGAAATCGTTTCTCCAGTTGTAAAAGTCTCACAGCTGCTACTTTGCGAGACCCTCCTGTTTTGCTTAGATCTTCTTTTAATGAAATGTGTACTGTTTAAATCCTATATTTCATTAACCAGTGTGTGTGCAGTTGTCTTCACAGATTTGGTCATGTTCGGTGAATATGGGTTCTCTAGTAACTTCTTCTTTACATGTTGTTCATTTACATTAATTGTTGATACCATCCTAATTATTTTCGAAGGACTGGATGTGTTTACTGGTGGTCTTCCATGTAAGTGAGTATCCACCCAAATTTTTGTCTTCTGAGCTAGCAGCCCATCAGCCGGTCTTTTAACACCATCCATAACGATTAAATTTAAAACATCTGCTTCTATCAAAATATCAATCGGACTGGGAATAATTAGTGAAGGATCGGCTAGCATCATGTTATCATTGTTTTGTATATGCAAAGATGGAATAGTCTCGTTGAACAGCCGCTTTGTTAAGTGCGGAGGAATTGCCGTTTAAAGTCGTAGCTGGAAGTCCGAGAGAAATCTGGGCGATATTTGGAGAACCATTTTACTTTTAGATTTTCTAGACTCCATGTTGCCTACTCCGGATATCTGGCTCTGAATCATGCTTAAGAGTCCGGGTTGATTAATGCTTGTTGGAGGTCACAATTATCCATAATTTATTTCACCTTTACAACCGCTGTCGCTAAAATAACTTTCCTAGGAGATTTTGTAATCCTTTTATTTTCTGATGGCTGTTCTTTCCTCGTCATCGCGCTCTGAGCTTGTGGGGATGGTTTTGTCTTTGTTGTCCCACTTAATTCGTATGTTGTTTACATACACAATCTATGAGAATATGCTTAACAAATAATGTACTAATGTACATGCAAATATGCAACAATAGTGGTCGATTAAACGCACCAGATTTACTGGTTAGCACCAGAATTGCGCTACATTTATATAACGAAATATTGAATCGAATACCGACCGCCCAAGGGTATCATATGCATATCGACTGGTATATTAGTATATATTGCCTTAGCTGAGGAATTACGAAAAATTAAATGCCATTTGACCGATACTATGAAAACAAATGAAAAAGGTGTTCCGAGTGTACTAAAGAATCCTAGATTATCACAAAAAACAACTGTCACATATAAAAATAAAAAACAATGCTCTTATCTTGGAGAGATAACCAAATACAAAGAGATATATGAAAGTAGGTGCGGAAAAGGTCATGAAAAAGTCTAAATGCAGCTCTCGGATATACAAAATCGTTGCTATGCTTCAAATTGTTATTTTTTGAGAAAATCGCTGAAATGGTGGAGAGAACTGTTTTTTTTGGGGAATGGAAATGTCTATTGTTAATTCGTAAATTATCTACAAAACAAAAACGAGAAACCAGTGACTCATTTAAAATATCGAAAATGCTTAGTAAATCAGCTAATAGAGACGAGGTTAACCGGAAAGCTACAAATCATGAGCAAAGGTGAAAAGCGGAATTGCGTTGTGTGTTCTAAAAGAAACATAAAGAATGGGAGACACCAAACAAGTGAATATTACGATACATGCCCAAGCAAACCCAGAATGCGCATAGGAGATTATTTTTAAAGGTATCATACCATGATGAATCATAAAACATGAAATTTACCTTTTATTTATATTAGAATATAAGATGTTAAAAAAATAAGTACATTCAAAAGCACTCGAACATTTTTCCGATCAAAATAAAAAATTCTTTTTTAAAGACTTTCACGGCGAACGCTGGAAAGTTTCACTTGGGGCCGGTTGTATTGCGCGATAGTGGGCCGGTGAGCAATCCACCTATTATATATCTATATGCTTTGTTCAAGAAATAAACAAGTTCAGTTTGGAAATAATTAGTGCTAAAAAATGAAATTGTATCACGCTACCATTCTAACCACTGACTTAAAACAATGGACTGACCGTATTGTCCTTTTCCTATTGGAAAGAATGGCACAAGTTTTATAGTTTTTCTGTCGCGCTATGGCAAAGTTGGAGCTACCAACACAAAATATTGCTTACTGAATGTTTTCTTATGCCATTTGATGTTTTTATGTTGGCCGTAGAGCCAATCAACGCAGGAAGAATAAGTTTGTAATAATGCTCGTACTTGAGAATCACCAAAATAAGTCTTGAGCAGATTTCAACAGTGTGTTGAAACCTAAACAAGACTGCTATTGAGATCAACTATGCATCTCAAGAAAATAAGCTAGAATTGGTCTAATACCAATCCTTATGATACCTTAGATGAATCCCCGTATATAATTTCGTATGGTCACTGATCTGTAAAAGCTTGATTTTTGAAGTGGTTTTTCGCATATATTTCTAGAACGGTACGTCGGAGAGAAAAATTATCATTACAAATTTTATAGGATTTCACATTCTGCAGAAGTTTTTAGTACAATAAAAATGTCTTCGACTGATAGTTTTTACAGTATTTATAAAAAACCTAAAATTTTATATGGCAACACCAAAGAAAAGGGCTGCCCGATTTATTCCATTTTCAGATTTTATTTGTTATTACTATAGAAATTCCATGTACCAAATTGCAGCCATCTATGTCGACGCGTTCTCAGGCAGTGTATAAATACAGGGTGTCCCACGTAACGTGTTCCGTGGGCATTTTTCTCGAAAATGTGCGGAGATATCGAAAAAGTCATAATAATAAAAGTTACGTATCATTAGCCAAGGTATCGTCTGGCATAGAAAAGTGTTTGAAAAATGACTTGGAAAAAAATACATTAAAAAAAGTCCTTTTCGTCCTTATTAAGGATACATTTAGATCATATTTTTGAATTCCAAGAGTAAAACTAGAACAAAAGTGTTATATTGAAAATTCCAGTTTACTACTTTATTATCGAGATATAAGGTCTCAAATTGTACTCCATCTACCGTTACCTTTACCATTTTTCTCGAAAATGCACAGAGATATCAACGAAGTTCTAATAACAAAAGTTTTCCACCATAAGCCGGGCTATGTTTTGGTATAACAAACATTTCAAAAAAGGCACAGGAAAAAAGAATATCTTCGGTTATATCCTTTTCGTCCTTACTGAGGATGCATTTTGGCTACAATGAATAATTAGAAAGAAAGTGGTATACCTACTGTCAATTCTTTGCAAAAAGGATGTGATGCTAAAATAGGCATATAATTTCAGCGTGCCGTTAACTGCGTTGACTTCTAGACGGTGCTGAGGTGTTCTGTCGATAAGAAGACCAGCGCCAAGCTTCATTCCGACATTTTTTATTAACTGGTCGATGTCTTGTGATGTTATGAAACGTACGAGGTGAGCGAGCTCGTGAAGTTCGTTATTCAGTTATTATATTTGCTCTGAAGTTCATTATAATAATTTGCAGCACTGATGTATGTCGACAAAACTTCAATGCTGACTCTATTGTGATCTGCAGTGGAGTATCAAGTGGCCATTTCGTTTATGAGCCAATTGCCTTTTCCAATCGTGCATCGAAGTATTTTAGCGTCCCTTTTATGACCGTATTCGAACGGTTTATTCTTTGAGTGTGAAAGAGAACCTGTTGGTTGGTAGATTGCAGGATGTTTTCTTGGTTGTGTTCAAGATGTTCTATCTCTGAATAGACTTCATCATTGACTCCAAAAACACTTGTGAGTAGCCCACCAAAAATGTCCATCCTGGTTCGGTGCTTTTGTTAGATAAAGTTGATGATTTGACTGGTGGACCTGAGTAAACTTCGTCGCTTGGTTGATAAATGCTGAAACAGCACCTCACAGCGCGCTATATCTGTAGAGATCTTATTTTTTTAGTATATTTCTTTTATACGCTGCTAATTGCTGTCAATTTTTTCCTGGTATTGAATGGCTTTATCTGTAACAAAGGTTATTTATAGTCTCAGATTTCCCATTTTAACTTGTACATATCCCAAGTTTTCCATGTAAAGGCCTGGTTTAGGTTGGAAGATCGTCTAATTTTGAGGAAAGGCTACTGTGATCCAGTACAGAATTAACAACGTGGTGTGCAAGAACTTTGCTGCCCAAGCACATGGTGCTACTTATGCCCTTTTTTATTTTAATTGGTGTGCCGATATTGTCTTGGGCTTCTTGACTATTGTTATCTTTCAGTAGTTCTGGATTATCCGGGCTTGTTGAGTTTATATGTTGCTCGAGCTTAGTTGTAACCAGTCTTTTACGAGGTCTAGATTCAGAATCTGAAATGGTAGTTACTGTTGTGCTTACTTTCAGTGCCGTTGGTTATGCCTCGGACTCGTTGATATTTAACGGGACTTGGCAAAGTTTATTCAGCAGTCTTTTCTTGATGCCGTTTTTGTATTGTACGGATACAATACGATCGACGTTATCTTCGCCAGGAACGTATTCGACAATTCTGCTCAACGTCCATTTCTGCGGTGAAACATTATCACCCTTGACCAATAATATTTCCCCAATGTTGGCATTTTCCTTTTTGGTCTTCCATTTACTTCTCTGCCGTAGCGTTGTTAGATATTCCGCACACCATCTTTGCTAAATCTCTTGCTAGTAATTTCTAAGCTGCTTTCATTTGTCATGTACCTTTATATCCATAATGCCAGGCTCTGGAAGTGCTACAAAGGGCCGACGTATGAAAAAGTGTCCTGGAATCAATGCCTCAAGATCTTGGATATCAATTGACTGTTGGGCGATCGGCCTAGAATTCAGGCATGCCTCCACTCGCTAAATGCGGTTCTGAACTCCTCATAGGTTAAGAGTGTCTCACTCAGTACCATTTTAAGATGAGCCGTCAGAGATTTTACTCCAGCCTCCCACAGACCACCAAGGTGTGGGCTTGCTTCCTGGCGAAATAAAACTCCATTCCGTGTTATCATTTGCTGTGATTTCTGCAACATATTTTGTTCGCTGTGTAATTGCCTTCTTCAGATCATTGTCCAGTTTGCTGTGAGCACCTACAAAATTGGTACCATTGTCAGAGAATATAGGCTTGGCATTTCCCCGGCGGGATACAAATCGTCTGTACGGTGCTAGGAAAGCGTCCGAGGTGTGCTCACTTACCAGCTCCAGGTGAACTGTTTTGGTTACCATGCAAATGAATAGCGAAATATTACCTTTTAGTGTTTTGGTGCCCTTCCTTTTGCCATCTTTGTGATGAAGGCTCCTGCGTAATCTTTGCGACGGCAGGAGAATGATGGAGCTGGTGTGATTCGAATTGCTGGCAGATTCCCCATAAGTTGAAGAGGAGATACTTGCCGGTGCCTTAGACAGATGATAGATCGATGAATTCTCGACTGAACCGTGCATTTAGCATTAATTACTCAATACTGTGATCTCAGATAGTTCAATGTGAGTTAGGTTCCTCCATGCAATGTTTGTTGATCAATTATAAAATTTGTTGCATAATGTTTTGGGGGAAGTAGAATTTGATGCTTGGTGTCTTTTGATAGCGTTGAATGTTTTATTCGACCTCCTACTCGTAAGATCCCTTCATTGTCCAGGAATGGATTAAGAGAAAAAAGCTTGCTCGAGTTAATTAAAGTCTTGTTTCTTTTAAGGATACGTAAGTCCTCATTGAATGCTTCTCTTTGGACAATTCTCACAATACCAAGTTTTGTTTGATGTAGCTCTTTAGAAGTCAGATATCCTGTATTTCGCAGCAGCACTGATCGGCGACAATTGTCAGTAAATCTTCTGCAGTATACCATTACCCTCAACTGGCGAATAAAAGTATAACATTTAAATTTTTCCGAATTGGATACCTAGCTGGTTAGCACCTGAAACTGCATCTTTCTCTCGTCCTTAGTTTGTAACTTTACCTTCTGTTGTGGCCATGCTTCTAGAATTTGTGACAACAAAACCGGTTCTATCCACCAAATATCGTGAGTGGCTAATTTCTTTGGACTGATTCCTCTTGTTGCTGGCAGGCCTTGTATTTTGGCTACCCTATTGGCAACGTATGTATGCCATGTTATTGGATTCTTGGCTATCCAAGCTTATGTAATTTCATAATCACACCAAGCAAATATGTCGGCTGGTTGTAGGTCCAAAGGTGTTTATTATCGCTGTAAATAGATTTGCTAATAGTGAGGCACCACACTACCTTAGCTTTAGCTGTGAGTATTGTGACGTGATTTCTCCCATGACAGTCTATAGTACGAGCATACACAACAGCGGCGCAATCCTTTTCAGATGCATCATAAAATCCGTATGCTAAATTTGACTGTTTCGACCATAATTTATCCATCGAGGAATTGTGATATTCTCCAGTTTGCCCATCTTTTTTTCAAGCCCTTGCGAGGCCTTCACAATAACCATCATGTGGTCTATTTTTAGATATCAGATTTCATAACATACTGCAATGATCACGATTTCCTCTGCTCATGCTCAAAACAAGAACATGTTAATTCTTGACATCGATTCAACATTTTTATGAATTTCAACTATTTTCAAGTCTTGGTCAGGAAGCCGTGAAACTGTTTTGCTTCAATCAAATAAGCACATATACAACCAATCGATTCAATCTCCATCCCAGCAAACATGAGAGCGAAGTCACGAGGCGGCGAAGAATTCTCAAAGTCTGAAACTTCGACTTTTCTTCACTTTGGTGAAATTATTTAGCACTCTAATAATTTCCAGCTAAAAAACACTGGAAATTCGATAATTCTTCGTTTCGGTGAAAAAAATGCAGTATTTATGCCACGCGGCCGTTGAGATGATGCAATTTTTGCTCATTAGCCTTGTAAAGTTTTGTAGCGTGCGGTTGTGTAATTTTGAGTTAACGTTGTACAGTTTGTTCAATTTAATCAGTGTAAGAACTTCAAGTAGTACAAACCCGTAAAGAGTGATGCAAAGTAAGTAACACACCACGAAAATTATGCTTTGTGTTTAGACATTTATTGATAGATTTTTTTGCACTTTTTTTTCTAGACTTCAGATTCTGTTGAGGCACATACGATCTACCTATGAAGGAATAAAAGACTGCTTTATTTTATTATTTTTATTAAATGTGTAATGGAATATGTTTTTTTTTACGTTTTTATAAATAAATTGATATTGAAATAATCCATAGCTTTTAACAATAAAATATCTCTTTCATTTCTTCTACTTAGCATATCATAGGTAAATAATTCGATTCATTCGAAATGAAAAAGGTAAGAGAAATAGGAGAAAATATGCTTCATCTTTTCGAAACAAAAAAAGTAAGAGAAAAAGGATATAGTTCGATTCTCCCTCTCGAAACGAGAAAAGTAAGAGAAACAGGAGAAAATTTGTTTCACCTTCTCGAAGTGAGAAAAGTAAAATAAACAGGAAAAAATTTGTTTCACCTTCTCGAAGTGAGAAAAGTAAGATAAACAGGACATAGTTCGATTCATCTGCTCGGAACGAGAACGAATGACAGCTTTCTTCATTCTCGAACCGAAAACCTTTTGGAATCGGTTTCACTGACGAGGTTTGTTTTCACCATTCTCGAATTATATGCTTCGATTTCGTTTCGATTTCGTCTCGAATTGTTTGCTGGGATATCACCCATGAAAGTTTTTCTGTTACACTACACAACATTATATGAATTCACCGCAGTGTTGCATACATACATATCCACAGCTGACAAGTATATGACCAAGTCCCGAGTGAGATAGTTTCAAACTATGGTATTCACTAAAGCTTCCTAATGTGTTAGAGCAAGACAGATGATAAGAAATAACATGGGATTTTGCTGCCGAACTCTCATAGCCTAACGCAGAAGCGGATCATGGGGGACGTTTGCTCTGGATCGCTTTTTGGATGTGAAACACAGAGAAAAAGTTCATAACATAAGATATAAAAATAAAAAATAAATTTGATGTAAATAAATATTGTGTGAAAAATTGATTTGCTATATATTATTTATAGTTGTTGTTGTTTTTCAGTATAGGAGTTGGGAATCTTACATTTTCAAGTTTAACTACTCATCTACAACATATTCCATATATTACTCACAGCTCTCAAGTAACCATCTAAGGCAACATATTATACTATATTAATATAATAAATTCACCTTCTTGTATCAAAACTTTTAATTTAATTTAAAGATGAATAAATAATACTTCTATATCCTACTAGAATTATATCATTCCAAATACCCACTCTCAACATCACGGTCTTCAGTATTGAACTTGAAGCATTATCAGCTTTTTTCCGAACTTCCTGATACTCGTACAATACCATTTCTAGGAGATAAATACCAAATACCATCCATCACAACATTTAACTTAATACATAACTTATAGTACCTACTCTAAACCCCCACCATGGTGTTCATTATGGACTTGGAGAATTATCAACTATTTCTTCCTTCATACTCCACCATTCGGGCGATACTTTAGAGGAGATAAATATCAAGCGAGATTGTTGATTAGGATTTTACTGCTTATTCATAGCTCCTATACAACTTCCACTACTCACCTCAGACAACATATCATAATACATTAATATCATAACACCGCATTCTTCTATCAAAGCTTTTAATTTAACCCACTCTCAACTTAATGGTAAGTAAACAATGTACCTGCCCCAACAGTATATCTATATATATATATATATAGTAACTGCTTGAATTATGCTCACCACAAGATGAAATTATGAGCATGAAATTAACACGTTCTTATCTACTCACCGAGTCAACTTAAAGAACACATTTCTGCTGGAGGCTAAAAAGTTTAAACCTAAAGATTTAAAGGTAAACAAATAACACTATCCGCTTCTACGTTCTTCACTGAAGCTTTCATATCCTGCTATATTAATATTATGTCAAAAACCATCCATCAAAACTTTCAATTTAATCCACAACTTACAGCACCCACTCTCCACCTCCACCACGGTCTTCACTATGGGGTTGAAGAATTTTTTCTTCCTTCGTACAACACCATTTGGATGATGCTTTAGACAGATAAATATGAAGCGACCTTGCTGATAAGGTTTTTATTCCTTACTCACAGCTGCCAAACAACTTCTATTACTCATCGAAGATAATATATCATACTACATTAATATCACAACACCACCTTCTTTTATCCAAACATTCAATTAAACCCACCCTCAACCTAATGGTAAGAATATAATGTGATCACCCCAATAGTATGAAGATAAAATTATCAGATTCTTATCAGCTTCATGCGAACTATGATATCGGGGTCAATCAAATCTCATAACAGCGTGATTGATTGAGAAATTTTATTGAAAATAAAAAACAATTCGTCATAAAATGTAAGACATTTCAATACAAACTCCTAGATATAAAAACACATTAATCGCTCAATTCGTCTGCTTTACTCGGACGTATTTGTTTATTCAAGATAACAAATTACCAGCCGCCTGACCACCTTTTCTAATGCTTTAATATCCATTACTTCTAATGATTTCATGTGTCGTACCATCCCAAGCAGCCGTCATTTATTTTTACACATCGAATATCATAACATGATCATATAAAGGACACCTACAGACCACAACTGACGTTATAGTTGTTGTTGTTGTTTTTTTCAGCAAAAGAATTTTTCAATTATAACTTCCACTACTCATCCAAGACATCATATCCTACAGATTAATATCAGTTGTTGTTTTCAGCTAAAGTAATTGGGAATCTTACATTAAAAAATATAAATCGCTCAATTTGTTTACTTTACTCGGCTGCTGTGCGAATTTGTTTACATTATTCGAGCGCGAATTGGTTTACTTTACTGGACTGTGCGAATTTGTTTATGCAAGGAATCAAATTAGAAGCATTCCACCTGAAGAGAAAATTTAGGCATTTACTAATTTCCATTACTTATCTAAGTGAACATATCTACCTACATTCGCCCCCAATCAGCTTTGCCTGAACTATTTTTAGATATATCGTCACATGGCGTAATATTTATAAAACACACCTACAGATTAAGATCATCAAATCTTTAATCCACAACTTCGATTATAGTTGAGGTTCCTCAGTAGATCGGTGGCTAGGGGCATTTCCCTTGGATTTGACAGTCATTCTTCAAACAGGCGAAGACTTTCTTCGTTGAACTACTTCATTGCGATACATACAATTATCGGATTCTATTCATCTGTTTTGTAGCTTATAAGCTTCAGAGCTTCCTAACTTTCTTGAATGCTATCATACAGCATTATTATGTCTTCTTGTTACCTGCATTTTACATTCTCGACGTCCATGATGGTGTTGACATAAGTTGTAACAATCTTTTTGTTGTTATTGAATCTGGCTTTTATAAAATACAGAGCAATTTCATAGTTTTGGCTACTCAATTGCAAATGACTGATAACCCTTCTTGTGTCTCCCTCTAAGAGATATAGGATATGTTGCTCATGTGTAAATTGTTGTGGATGACATTCTTAAAAATGGCTATAAATGATTTGCAGTCTTTGTAATCCCCACTGAACTTAGGAGTTTGTATCGCTTGAGGCTTTGGATAGTTGTTGGCTCTGAATTGGTCTAGGTTCTGGAATACAGTTATCTGTTGTTGCTGAAGATTCCAACTTATTGATGTGCTAGGAAGCGTATGGAGTTAATTATTATATCCATTATTATATGGAGCTGTGAGTGTATAAATACTTTCTCACTGCTGGTGCTCCTGAAGCTGGTAAGCCAGCCGTTGAGCTAACTGCTGGAGTAGCTGGAGCAGTAGTAGTAATTGGGAGCGTTGTTATTTTCATTGTGGATTTCAAGGCACTTGTACTGGCGGTTGGTAGGTGGTTCTTCTTGGAAGCTATGGTAGTTGGCTATCAATTCAACAGTTTTCTCAAACAGATCGTGTGTCTTTTCGTATAACCCATCGGTGAAATACCAGCGGTTTGGTCTTGGACACTCTGTTAGCTGTAGACAATGGTCATTAAAATCTGCCCAGATTGCTTCAAGGAATTTTTGCAGTTATTGTTCTGTTTTCCTTTCAGCTCTGTGTTTTTCGAAATTTTTTGAAAGACCCTCAATTTCCCCTGCCAGCTTTTTATACCCTAGATGAAATATATATGGGTAGACTAAGTTTGTCATTCCGTTTGTAACACCTCGAAATAATGATGGTAGAGCATGTCCGTCCGTCCGTCTGTCTGTCTGTGCGAACGATAACTCGAGAACGCGTTCACCTAGAAAGCTGAAATTTTGTACGCGGACATTAAAAAAAAACATTAAGTTCGAAAATGAGACAAATCGGGCAACTCCTTCGTGGGGTTGCCATACAAAAATTTCGTTTTCCACGATATATTTGGACACTACCTGAGAACACGTCGACATAGAAAGCTGAAATTTGGTACACTGTGTTTTCATACCAATGGCAAATAAAACTTCGAAAATGGGATAAATCGGGCAACCCCTTCTTGGTGTTGCCATATAATAATTTTGGTTTTTTACATATACTTTGAAAACGATCAGTCCTAGACATTTTTATTGTACTAAAAACTTCTTCAGAATAACCAATCCTATAAAATTGGTTATAATCATTTTTTCTGTCCGACGAGCCGTTCTAGAAATATATGTGAGAAACCAATGCAAAACCAAAATTGCTCAAATGGGTGACCATACGAAATTTCATACGTGCATTCATCTAGGGTATCATAAGAATTGGTCTTAGACCAACTCTGGCTTTTTCACTTGTTTTGGATTAGGATTATGTGTTCAGGCTTCGAAGGCTTCGTAAATTGAAATGCAGGCAAACAATTATTTGTGGCAGTGTAGCTTGTAATGCTATTAGCCTTTGATCAAAGGCACTCTGGAGAACGCTTGTATAAACTGGCTGGATTTAACAATTTGTCAAATCTGTGCTAGTTGAGTGAGTTGTGAGCGATGAATCGATTTCGTGAATTGGCTATGAAGAACAGCTAGATTCAACAGTGTGTTAAATCCATTATAACTGACTGTACGCTGAGCTATGAAATAATTGCGCTGGATGGTTATGAAGAGCATAGATTCAACAGTGTGTTGAAACTTTGACAGCTTTCTTTTCTTTAACTCGAAGGGCCATGCAATGATTCTCGTATTTGAGTATCAGCAAAATAAGTCTTGAGCAGATTTCAACAGTGTGTTGAAACCTAAACAAGACTGCTGTTGAGATCGACTATGTATCTCAGTTAAAAAAAGGAACTTAAGCTCAGACTAAATAGTGTGTCTAATCTGATTTAAATGCTGGAGAGTGGTTACAAAGTGATAACTACTTGCCTCTTGGTTGTACTAAAATTTTATTATCAAAATGCATGTACCTTTATACAAAAATTATCACAGTAAAAAATATTTTAAAAGGTTTATATAAAAAAATAAATAAAGATTTCACGCAATTAAAATTTGGTTACACAAATTGTAAACAAAACAAAAAGATTTCACGGAACTAAAAATTTGTTCACACAAATTGTAAACAAAAGCCAAAAGAAATTACAGATCTAAGTTTGTTTACACAAGTTTTAAACAAAAGCCAAAAGCAATTACGGAACTTAGTTTGTTTAGACAAATTGTAAAGAAAGCCAAAAGAAGTTATAAAAAGCAATTGCAAAAAAGATGATAAAAAAATATGATTCTATTTATGTTAAGCAATTGTAAAATGAATGTACATTATTCTACATTATATGTGTACCTATATACATATGTCGCCAAGTCATATTTCTCAATTAGTCGACAGTTTTCCTACCTGTAATGGCAGCAAAACATGCAGTGTACACAAATTGCACAATTAACTGTGGCTTATTGACTTTCTCCAATTTCGCTGATGTTTGATCTGTTCTGAACTGAACAAGGTAAAGATAGTGTTTACCATGCTCCGTCTCTCTTGCCAATACGCAGGATTCAACCTTTTGAAAATTAAAGTTAGAATGTGCTTAATTTCTCATAAGAGTGCTTATAAGCGATTAAAATATCACTTCACCCCAAAAATGATATTTTTTAATTTACTTCGATTTTCGGGTGTAAAATTTCATCCGATTGGTTGAGTTTGACATGTTTTTATATAGTAAACGTTTTAAAGGGGTGTCACGTACCTGGACCAGCAGGGCAGTTATCCAAAACACTGTTATTTTATTTTCACTTGTCTTTAATTTTCCTCTTAATTTCCTTTTGGTACACTCTCACTTATAAATATTCCGGTTACAATCTTTCTTTCTCGTTTTAATTTCTTTTATCTTTAAGAACTAGCCCGCCGAACCGATCGTTGTCAAGTTTTTTTTTGTGTTCTTAAAACCAACTCTAATTCTTTTTTCAATCGCCGAGTACAAAATCTAAAATACAACTCTGTAAATTCGACTCGTAAATTCGACTTACTTTTCGTGCAACCGCCGCGTATAAAATTTACATCACAACTCGGCTCTTGATCACTTTCATCGCGATCAGGAACCCTCGTTCAGGGTAGAATATGCATAGTTTGCATTTCTACTCTGAGAACATTTTTCATTTATTCTGTACTTGATTAAACAAGTCCAGAACATTTTTCGATGGACGGTGGCTTGAAAAATGTAATTTTATGTTTCTATCAACATCAGCCACCGTCCCGTCGTCGCTTGAAATTCTGGCGCGCGTGTACATATAATGTATTTTCGCGGCTCGCGTTTCTTATTGCGAAAGCTTTTTTTTTCATAATATGTATGTACATGCGTATGTACATATTGTACTTTTTGCGACAAGTCGTACTGAAGGTACGATTTGCTTTTTGTTTTATTTTTTTAGATAAAATGTTTCTACTGACAAATTTTGCTGAATGCAAAATTTGTCATGAGAACATTTTTTGTAAAAACAAATGGTATGTGAAGTTGTTTGCTGATGCAATTTTCTTCACTGATTGAATAGATAAGCTAATCATGTTTTTAAGCATGATTAGCTTATATGAACCTTTATGAATTAAAATGCATATCTTTATATATTGGCTGTTTTCAGATATGTTATTAGGTGTATTTCAGATATATAACAGGGGGCTTAAACTCTGATATACAGAAACACAATATTTTTTGTGCCACATGAAATAGCAAATCGCTCAGTCCATTGATATAAGTCAGTGATTCTAACACCTAAGGACTCCCACGCTTCTACACGCCAACAGTCATACTTGCACACCGCTCGGTAGCCTCCATCTTTAAATGGTTATCAGAAATTCATAAAGTGCACCTATAACATTCGTTCAGAATTTTATTGCTTTTCTGTTATTCCCAGACTTTGCGAGGACATCGTTGGACACTTCGACAATATAATTTGTGTTTACAATTTTTTACCATTCTGTGTTTGGTTTTTGAACTGCAAAGAAGTACGTATATACAGTGTATAAAATATTAAAATAGGCAAATATACATACGGTCACAGATTCAGTTTTTGACTTTTCCTACAAAATCATAAAATCTTGGTAACAAAAAAGCAAATAATAAATAATTTTCAAAAACATTGCTTTAAAATTATTAGAATTTCTACAGGTAAATATCGTCTTATTTGCAGCCTTACATTATTATATCTTTTGAGCACGTTGAACTACTTCTATATGATAATCAAGATATGGATAATGTTGCTGTTTCTATTATTGAAATAGAAGCTCAATATAGTGGACTAAAATTAGAAACTGTTAGTAGTACAACGGATACTTATACAAACAATGAAGGAGATAGAACTAAAATTCATTTTTATTTTTTTTTTTCAAAACCAAGAAATATACATTTTGATGAGTTTTTACTTTATCATCCAGTTCAACCTAAAACGAAGTTTTTTGATAGTTGAAAAATTTATGTTAGAGCAGATGGTACGATACATAAATGGATTTCTTACTCACACATGGAAAAAAAGATTCGCTGGTTTACACTAATGAATTGGTCACATTAACAAATAAAATTACTTCTTTTTCAGCTTACGAATCGAATTCGTTGCGGGGACTAATTGATATTAGCTAATTTGCTTAAATTCTAACTTCGAAAATATTTACAATTTCAACGAAATCGCTAGTCAATTTAACTAATCCTTCAAAACAAGTTTTTCGAAAATATTCAGCTTTTGGACTAATTATACTGTTGAATTAACTTATGTTTAATACTAGTTTTCGAAGGTAAATCAACTAAAACATTAGTTGGCATGTTGAATGTCATGTACACAAAAAATAGTAAAATGAACTAAAGAATGAAGTTAATTTGTTTGTTGAATCTACAAATCTTTGTATTGATCTACAATTATGTGAGCAATGACCTGCTACAGTCTGGGTTGGAATAATGTGCCTAGTTAAGACTATTTTGTTTTAATTCAATTAATTTTAATTACTTCAAGAATTTCATAAATCTAATTTTACTGCAATATACATACATCACAGTCGTATGTTATGCTAATTGATTTTATAGCTAATTTAGTATAACTACATTTATTTTTTCTTTTTTTTTCCGACATGGATTTATGATATAACAGCTACTCCTTCTGCTCATACCGCCGGCCTTGAAACGTGGTTGGAGAAGTTTCAATCCTCTTCCTCTAAAGGTAGTGGAGCCAATTTATGAATTGCTCTTCGGATGACCTTGCCTTGAGTTCGGACATCGGCAACTCGAACGTGTCCATCTGCACCAGGTATAGCTGCTACTACTCTTCCCAATAACCATTTTTGGGCAGGAATATTATCTTCGTGGATGATCACTAATGTGCCCACCTTGACATTGCGAGATGCACTTCGCCATTTGTATCTTTGTTGAAGCTGCACAAGATACTCTCTCGACCATCTTCGCCAGAAGTGCTGTTGAATAGAAGTAACGATTTGCCATCTGCGAAGATAGGAAGGACTTTTATTTGAAATATTTGGTTCAAGTATACAATTCAAGGGTGCCTGATTTAAAAAGTGTGCAGGTGTTAACGCCTGCTCATCATTTGGATCATTGGATAAAGCAGTGATCGGCCTCGAATTGAGGATAGCCTCAATCTGGATGGTGACAGTGGTGAACTCCTCGAAAGTTAGCAGTGATGATCGAAGAGTCCTGTAGAGGTGATCTTTAGCTGCTTTCACAGCTGCTTCCCAAATACCACCAAAGTGTGGAGATCTGGGTGGTATGTGATGAAACTCTATGCCTTTGCTTGCACACCAATCGACGATATTTGTTTGGACCTTCTGCTTTAAAAACGCTTCTCGTAGTTCTGCTAATTGTCTCCTTGCTCCTACAAAGTTTGTTGCGTTGTCGCAATAGAGATGCTGGCAGAGATTTCGACGACCAATAAATCTTTTTAGTGCGCCAAGAAATCCTTCCGCTGTTAAATCAGAAACCACCTCCAGATGAACAGCTCGTGTACCCAAACAAACAAATACAGCAATGTATGACTTGTAAGGTATTTTTCCACGAATCTTGTACGTTGTTTCAAAAGGGCCGCAGAAGTCAACACCACAATGTTTAAATGGTAAACATGCAGAAACACGTCCCTTTGGAAGGTCTCCCATTATTTGCTGAAGCATCTTTGGACGATATCTGAAGCAGTGGATACATTTTTTGACGATCTTTCGTGCGTAATCTCGACCATTTATTATCCAAAAACGTTGACGCACGATTGACAGTAGCGCTTGTGCGCCTGCATGAAAATTTTGATGGTGTAGCTCTACAAGGTACGACTCGACAAATGGACATGCTTTCGGCAACAAAAGTGGGCACTTAACCGTGTATGGCAACTCTGAGTTCTTAAGACGCCACCAACACGCAGCAAATCAAAGCCTAATGTAGAATCTACGAAAGGATTTAATCCTTTCAAACAACTATTTGGTGGCAGTTGATCATTGTCCTTAAGTGCGCGAATTTCCTCGACGAAATGATGCTTCTGCGTTAGACTAACGATTATTAGAAAAGAACAGTCAAATTCCTTCGCTGATATCGGTCCTGTCGTAACAGCCTTGCCCTGCCGTTTACATTTCCAATTTCTAATACATCTGCGAATTATTGCAAACCTTCTGCAATTTTTTGTGAAACTGCTGACAGCATAAATTGAATCGAGCAAGTTCATTTGAATAGAATAGAATCGTTTTAGTCTTTCGTCTTTCAGGAACATTAAGGTCTGATGAATGACGAGGCTTTACCGCCGGCCATGAGGTGGATGGAAGCTGAAGAAAAGTAGGCCCTGTATACCAATCTGAATTTATTAGCTGTGAGGCACATGATCCTCTCGAAACTATGTCTGCAGGATTATGCTTCGAATTTGTATGACGCCACGTTGCTCTCGGGGTAAGCTCCTGAATGGAGGAAACTCGATTGCAGACGAATGTTTTCCAGGTAGATGGATGTGCTGACAGCCAATCTAATACTATTTCCGAATCTGTCCATAAATAAATCTGGTTGTATTCCTTTCTAAAATTCTGGTTTACTCTTTGAAGTAGTCTAGCTAGTAATTCTGCAGCGCATAGTTGTAGACATGGTAGAGATCGTGTCAGGCGTAGAGGAGCTACCTTTGACTTCGCAGTCAACAATCTAACAGTAACGTTTCCCGATGAATCAATGCAGCGAAGATAAATGCAGCAGCCATACGCTCTGATAGATGCGTCCGAAAATCCGTGTAATTCTGCATAAACAACATTCTCTGGAAATACACATCGAGGAAGACGAATATTCTCTATGTGTTTCAACTGATCTTTAAATTCTTTCCAACGAAACTCTCGTTCTTGTGGTATGGATTCATCCCAATTTAAATTAAGCAACCAAAGCTCTTGCATAAAAATTTTTGCAGCAACAACAATAGCATTAATCAGTCCAAGAGGATCGAACAATCGAGACAGATCCGACAAGATGGTTCATTTTGTCACCTTACATGATTCAGTTGGGCCAGGTTTATACATAAAGCGAAGTTCATCTGAGCTAGGTTCCCATACGATGCCCAATGTTTTGATAACATTCCAGTCATTGATTTGTATAGTCCTTTCTCTGCTGGCTTCAGGAACTCGAGTAAGAAATTCTGAGTTGTTCGAGTACCATTTTCTCAAATTTAGTTGAGCTGAACACAAGATCTCATCTACTTCCCTATATATTTGAAGGATTTCTTCCTGGGTGTCTCCGCCTGTGATGAGAACGTCAACATAAAAATCATGTCGAATTATTTCTGATGCTTTGGGGTAAGTATTGACTGTTTCATCAGCAAGCTGCTTCAAGCAACGGGTTGCTAGATAAGGTGCACTGGCAGTTCCATAGGTGACGGTTTTTAATCGATATATATTGACATCTTCATTCGAATCTTCTCTCCAAAGGATGTATTGAATATCCCTATCCTCGGGATATACCAGTATCTGTCTATACATGGCGGTAATATCGGCTATCAATGCCCATCTATGACAACGAAAACGAAAAATGATTGACAGAAGATCATCCTGCACTGCAGCACCAGTCATAAGAACATCATTCAACGATAGACGAGAAGTTGTGGGGCAACACGCGTCAAACACAACGCGTAATTTAGTCGTGTTTTTATCAGGACGCACAACACACTGGTGAGGCATGAAATAATGAACAGATGGAACGTCTTTTTTTCAACGAATTCCATGTGATCCGACGACAGATATTCCTTTAAAAACGTAGAATATTCGAATTTTAAGTTGGGATTCCGATTAAGCCTCTTTTCTAAGTTTGTAAAACGCTTTAGTGCCATGTTGAATGAATTACCTAATTTATCTGGACTCTCTTTAAATGGCAACTTTACCATAAATCTCCCATTATCTAACCGTTTGACCTTATCAGTAAAAATGGATTCGCATTGTATTTGCTCAACGGAAAGGTTTGATGAAGACTGGGCAGAATTTACTTCTTCGGCTTGCCAAAATCTCTGAACCATCACATCGAGTGATTGGTCTATGTTCTCTTTCGCATGTGATAAGACCGCATTGACCCGATCAACGTGTGTGTGAGATGATTTGTACCTGCCGGATACTATCCAGCCAAATAACGTCTTTTGCAATGTTGGACGACCTTCACCTAATTTAATTTGCCCAACTGATAGCATTTCAAAGAAATGATCTGCGCCTATGAGTAGATCAATCTTTTGCGGAGTATTGAACTGTGGATCCGCTAATTCGAGATTTTGAGGGATACTCCAGTCAGAAATGTTGACTTTATTCTCCGGCTGAATGTCTGTAATCTTAGGAAGAACCCACATGTTTAAATTCATTTCAAAATCGTTAAGTCGTGACTGGACAACGGCATATGCTTTATGTTTGACTTTTGCATGAATCTCACCAATGCCGGATACATTTAAATTAACCTTCTCTTTTCGAAGACGAAGTTTCTGCGCTAAATTTTCTGTCACTAAGTTGATTCGTGAAGCAGAGTGTAACAAGGCTCGGGCGAAATGAAAACAACCACAGTCATCCTGAATTTTCACTACAGCTGTTGCCAAAAACACATGATCCCTTAAGTTTCCTACATTGTCCGAAATCATGCTTGACTGAACCGCCGCGCTAAGTAAATTTGTAGAAACTTGCGCTTGTTCGGAAGAAGTTCCCGCAGAATACGATATGGAATGACCTGATGATGTGGGAGATACGAAACGATGAAGCATTGTGTGATGTGGATGAGAACATATACGACAGCGTGTGGATTTGCATTTGTTCATTGAGTGCCCTTTACTCAGGCAATTAATGCATAAAGCTAACTTTTTGACTTCATTGAACCGATCAGTGACATTCATTTCAGTGAATTTTGGACATTTGTGTGTAGTATGTCCAGTTTTTTGACAAATTAAACAGGCACCTGAAGTTATTGCTAACGAGGTGGCCTTTGTATTAACGCGACTAGTATTGCTCGAGAACGATTTCGATTTGTTTACATTGCGACCGTAAGAAGTGGGCTCAGTGGTGTTGTCTTTGAACTCTTGCGTTTCCAGAAATTGACACCGTCGACTTAATACCTTAGAGCAATCCTCCCAACTAGGAAGCTTTGAATAATCAATGGACTCGTTCCACTTTGCTTGCGAATCTCCGTCTAATTTTGTATGAGCTAAGTGTACAATTATGGCATTCGCGATTTCTTCCTAAGAGCCTAGCGACTGTAACGCACTGAGGTGACAGTTAACATTGTCTACCAAGTTGCGTAATTGATATGGATTATTTTTTGAAACTTTTTGCAAATTAAATAGATCAGTAATATGCTCCTGTAAAATTAGGCACTTGTTATCATATCTCTCTGCCAACCTGTTTAACGCTTTCGGATAATTCTCTTCCGAAACTTCAAATGCATGCACTGCACGAAAAGCAGAACCAGACAGACAATCCAATAAATGATTGAATTTTTCTATGGGTGATAAAATGCCGCTATTATGAACAAGCTGCTTAAAGGTGCCGATAAATTTGGGATACTCAGAGTAGCGACCCGAAAACTGTGGAAGTTTTAACTTTGGAAGATTATTGTGCGACAAACTGGATACTAAAAGCGATTCATTGCCACCAGATGTTGTGCTTCTTTGCGATGAGTGGATAATAATGCTTTGATCTGAGACTTTGTTGTGCAATACAAATCTTCCAGTTCACCTCTGGTTTTAACTTCCGCATTTTTGTCCTCTGTAAGTTTATCAATTGATGTCTGATAAGATAACAATTGCTTGAAATAGGCTTCTAAAATCCCTAATCGACATTCCAATTCAGTACTTGTTAGCGTGTTTTTAGAGCTTTCTACCAAATTTTTTATACGGGTAATACATGCCCTTGTACTTGCTCGTTGAGTCTTTAAATCAGTTAACTCTGACATCTTTATGTTCAATATATTCGCAAATTTAGTTAATGCTGAACTGTATGTGTGTATATGTATGAAGCAGGTTTGAGCAACAACAATAGGCAGATAATTTGCAATGCGTACCAATTCGACGAAATTTTTAACACAATTCAGCAATTATCGAAATGCAATGTATGTAAATATGTAACGAGGAGTGTTAGCAGCAAAAATTATATGTAGGTACTGTTGAAATATAATATAATGGTATGTACTTATCTTTGTGTGCGTATCCGTAATTATATCCGTTAGTTGTTCTCTACAGCGATTATGCCTGCAACATGTGGACGACTAAAATGCACAAATTTCGACGAACAATAGTATAATCCACAAAATGATGATAATCACTTTTTTGAGCCCACTTTCTTTTTACACGAATTATAACCGCGGATCACGATCAAAGTCACTTTCAATTAACGTCAAAGTCACTATACCGACACAATACTAAGGTTCAATCTAGTTTTATTATTGGGACGTTTAATGCACTCACTAGGTCCCTGCTCGGGCGCCAAGAGTTTTTGACTTCTTTTTCAACTATTTTTTTTAATTGTGAGAAAAGAAATGAACCTACTGGAATAAATAAAACACTTCGCTATATCCGACATAAACGTTATAGATTTTATTTTGTTTTTCTTGCTACAATTCTTTTCAACACTTCCTTACCGACAACTCCACTCGATCTGATCTAAACTCTGCCTGCTAAACTGATAATTTGCTATGTACTTACATCTGCATGCAAAGTCTATGTATTTATCTACAATTATGTGAGCAATGACCTGCTACAGTCTGGGTTGCAATAATGTGCCTAGTTAAGACTATTTTGTTTTAATTCAATTAATTTTAATTACTTCAAGAATTTCATAAATCTAATTTTACTGCAATATACATACGACTGTGATGCTAATTGATTTTATAGCTAATTTAGTATAACTACATTTATTTTTTCATTTTCTTTTTTTTCCGACATGGATTTATGATATAACAACTACTTCTTCTGCTCACTATTAGTTGGAATTTGCTAAGAGAATTTTTTGAAATTTCTAATGTAAAGAGAAAATCGAAGAATGTTTTTAGTTGTAATTAAATTACTAAACTTCAAATAAATTCCAACATTTTATTTGTAGTTACAGAAATTAAATCAACTAAATTAGAAGGAAGGGGAAAAAATAACACTTTGTTATACAGTTATAGTTACAGTTTATTGAAATAAATCTACTACACAGTAATAAATTTAATTTAAAAAAAAATTATAAACACCATTTATTCGTGTGGCGAATTGAATCTTACTGTATGAATTACATTTGGTAATAGTAACATAAAATTTGGAGGATACTTAAAAGTGGGTTTCAATACAACATAATTATCACTCTCTTCATTAACTTTATAAGAATTGAAATGGTCCATGAAACCCTCATTATTTACTTCTTGACAAATTAGCGAAAATTCATTTTGTTGCAATAATATAAAGCATATCTTAAAAAATATATAATTATCTGTATTTTCACATAAATCCCAAATGACATCACAAACTTTTAATTTTTTATCCAATAAAGAAATAGATTTACTCGAAAATATATGTGTAAAATTAATGTGCTTAAATTTATCAAAATTAGAAATTTTCAAATATATTTCATCTTGAGTGAAATCTAAAATAGTTTTAAATCCTACTTGAAAGCTTGCACTTAAATCATATAGTTTACGCTGCAAATACATGAACAGATACTGCAACTTTAATGATAAGCTAACTATAAAATATTTTTTCTCGTTGTTATAGCGTTACAATATGTCTTCAGCTCTTTATATGCTTTGCTTCGAAACGTAAAGTCCAGAGTTTTTTAGAGGTCTAAGTTTATAAATTACTGTAGGGTAATGCACCAAAATGTGATGCTTTGGTTTGAGATTATCTTTGAAAAGATTCACGTAAAGATTGTTGTGTTCATTAATTAAACATTTCAAATAGACAAGAGAGCTATCGTCAAAAGCAGGCAGTAAAACCATGTCCACTAATTTTACAAGTACCAAAGGAAACACCAAACGGGTTCCACTTCCGGAACTAGATCACCGATTAAGAGCGGGAGAATAGACACAAATAACTGCATTGCTGATGCTGACATTTTATATTTACATTTATCTATATGCTCTTGCTTAATTTCAACTAATATATTATTTTTTCCAGAATGATGGTATTGATAATATTTTTTTCTATAATTTGGCGAATTTAAAGAAAAGAAGTTCTTGGAATTTATTAAGTACTGTAGCACTCAAGCTATGGGCAATGTCAGCGGTGATATTATTGATAACATGAAACGATGGAATCTCATTAAAATGCACATCTCTTTAATGCCGGTTTTTGAAAAATTGTTTTCTTCAAGGTATTTTTGATAACTATCTTTATGTCTAAGAAGCGTTGAGTCTTCCTGTGCCTGAATACCCATCTGATCTTTAAGACAATTACACATTCTGCAAAAATAGTTGGCCGAAAAGGATCTTACAAAGCCCGTAATGCTGTTCAATCCTAAATTGTCACCTGTTATATTAGCCAACATAAAATGAATTCTAAATTTTTCACCACCACTTACAATTTCGAGCCCTTCAGCTTCCAGATATTTCAACTCCTGCACTAATACTTTAAACGTTTTAGCTGTACCAATGCATAGGTCTTCCGATTTAAGCAAAGAAGCAACAAAAATATTGTCTAACTTAGATATTTCTTCTGAGTTTAAAAACGGAAATTGTATGTAAAATGTAGATAACTTATGAACACCACTATGGGATCCAAGAGGATTGTTTATTTCTACTTCATCACAGTACGATAAGAAAAACTATTTTATTAGTGAAATGTCTTATTTTTTCTTTCTAGACGGAACCGTTGACAATATTGCGTATTGTATCAGACTTATATAATGACTTCAATCTCGTCATGTAGTTTGACAAAACCCCAGGTTTTTCCAGGAAAATAGTTAAATTTTGACGTAGTGGCATCAAAACCCCTTTTCTCGCCCGACCTTCTGTATTTTCATCTATTATAAATTCTCAACTCTCCTGTTGATGATAAATATTTTTTGAACATATACTCGTTTGAAATATGTTCGAATAAATCTTGGCATTCAGAAAAACAGCTACTTAATACAATTTTGTTATTACATTCACTGCATTCTAAATTTTCTAACATTTTATTACATTTTTGTTCTGCGAAAGGAATGAAAGCTTCTAAAAATATATGTTTGATATCAGTGATAATATTGTTAGCTTGTTTGCTTGATAAAGAGAGGTTTGCATAAAGTTTCAACGCAAAACTATCAGAAGCTATTTTTATCGAGGAGTATGTTATTTCATTTTCATTGTTAACTCTAGCAGATTGTTTTTCATTATTTTGTTGAATAAGTGTACTATCATCCTTACATTTATTACATTCAGAGTAATTATTTTCAATGGTTAAATTTTCCTTAATTTCTTGATTTTCTTTCGAATCATTAGTTAAAGCATGTTGCCTCTTAAAAGCATAGATAGATTGAAAGGATTGAAAACAATTAGTAATATTGCAAGCAAATTTTGAATATGTTCCAAGTTTATGATGGAATTTTACATGTCCTATGTAAGTGGGAATATTCACAAAAGCAAGTTCGCATAAAAAGCAATGAAACATTATATACAGTGAGAAAAAACGTACACTTTAAATTTACGAACTACAAATAACACTCTTCTGAGTATAAAACTTATACACTAGGAATATCTGAGTTTTTTTAATTCAGATATAAGAGCAATTAATGCTGGACTACGCTTTGAGCTTGCCTCGATACCATAAATGTACTCCTCGAAAAAGTTCCATACCTGGTTGCATTCATTAGCGTAATGTATGTAGAGGGCTTGATGAATTTTATAAGTCACTGATAAAGTCTTCAAAAAAAACTAGGGAAAGAATACTTTACCCCATTGAAACAACAACGAAACTCTTGCAGCTTGGTCTTTTTCTCACCGATAACGACAATGCATGGTTGAAAAGCTATATGAAGGTCAGCATACTTCTTCTGTTGGGCCTCAAGTAAAACATTTATATCGTTGATTGTCTATAAATTAAAATACGTGATCAGTACTATTGTCTATTTTGCTTTTATAAGCTTACAGTTGCATGTAAGGCAAAACTACGCTGCACATCTCAAATAGAAGGTTTCTATCTAATCTTCTGATTGTCGTGTTTAAAAGTCAACACTTTCGGAATGAGAATACTGCTAAGAATACATATACATATGATGTAGTTCTTACTATCTATAGAAAGCAATAGGAATGGATTAATATTAACTAACAATGAAAACTTATTTATTAATAATATTTTGCTAATTAATCTACATTCCAACTTCCGAGTTGAATGGAAACCAGGTAATTTTGAGTTGGCACTGTTTTTGCCTTTGCACCTGACCTCTAGAAAATGCTGCGTACATCACTAATTCAGAGTTAAGCCATTCGTGCTATCAAGCAAAAGATTGCTAGTTCGGAAGGAAAGTGCATTTACTCGTTTGTATTAAAAGTTTTAATTAAATTCCTTTTGATTCTAATAATTGTTTACAAAAAAAAAAAACAGAAAAATATTTGGCATAAAATAGCACAATTGAGATATTTACCTTCATTTATATTCTTATTTAGCAATGCAAGTAATTCCTTACTAGATGGATTTTTTATATTCTTCTCAAAAATAGGAAGAATTTTCTGTATAAAAGTTTGCCACTTGGAGGAAAGCAATACGTCCCTCTCGGGAAAAAGCCTTTCAAAATCAAGCTCGATCTAGTAGTAAAAATAATCTTTACTACACAACTTTTAGTAAAAGAAAAAATCTACTTACATATATATAACCAGATAGAATTTTATAGATCGGCCATTCCTTTAGAACGTCCGACATGTAAGAGTAAAAAGATAGTTGCCACTTCTCGTTGACAATACTTTCAGGTTGACCATTTGTTTTTAGCCACAATTTCGCCTGAATTTGCCTTTCGTCATCAACTGTATGTAAAAATTTGCTTTATTCAGTACTATATAAATGTATTTAGAAAAATTTAAACTTTTTACCTTCAGCGAAAATTTCATCAAATTGTTTTGACGAACATGGCGTAATACTTCTTTCTCTATATCGACTTTAAATAAAACCAAGGTTTTGGTATTTTTTTGATCTTGAATAATATTTATCAATCAACTTGCCTCTCGGAGCAATATTGCCACAACGGGGAATGTAATATGTTTCCTAGGGATAAAGCTGTAGTTTGAGTGATAAAAACATTGTTATTGATATAGCGAACCTTGCTTTCGTTAGGAAACGTTCTTTTTATTTCCTCAGCAGCATTAATAAATGTTGAGCGCATAACAGGTGATTTTTCTGACAACCAATTATCAATAATAATATTTGTTAAAGTTCTTCGAGATGTTTGGCAGAATTGTTTGGTATTTGCGTACTCGTTAGCAATCGCTTTTCCTGCCACACTTTCCTGAAGTAAACTTTTTAAATTCTGAAACAAAAATTCAAATTGTGTAAATGTAAGTGTGGTTGTTGATATGAATCTACCAGATGAGTTATTCGCTTTAAGGTGAGTTTGGACAACTTTCTAACAACTACGACTGAATACTGTTAGAAATAGTAGATTCCAGGCATTCTTCGGCAAAATTTGATAATTTGGAGGTGAATCCCTTAAAAGTAATATGAAAAGTTTCTTACTTATGAAATTTTAAAATATTGTGTAAAATGACGGTCATATTAGGTGTTTGTTTAATATAAGGAGCTGCGGAGCAAAAACGGATTAATCCAGACAACTTTTTAGAAAAAAAAAGTTCTTGGAGCTTGTGGTTCTTGAACCAACCATATGATTTCAAACATTATTTTCAAAGGGATTTCGGGGATTCTGATAAACTTTCTTTGCGATATTCTATTTGTCGTAACAACGCCTGCTCAATAAAAAGAAAAAAACCGAACATAGTGATAAAAGTGGATTTGTCGGTTTTGTTCCGTATCTC